>RJWM01001113.1:52500-169439 GCA_004363535.1 Dasyprocta punctata
CATGTCCACCTCCCAACACAGCCACAATGGTCATCAAATTCAAACATGCATTTCAGAGGGGACAAACTATATCAGTCCATATCAACTCCCATCCCATATTGGATGTTCTAAAAACTCAAAGGGGAAGGAAAAGCAATACAATTGTTACTATTCTGGGTCTAGAGTTGAGTACGTAAAGGCCCAAGAGAATGAATGATGCACTCAAAGCCACTGACAGTAAGAGCCCAAACCAGGGCCCAGTCTTTTTATTCCTACCTGCTACTATAAACGGGTCCTCGGCAACCATAAGTCAGTATTGCCAGGTGAAAGAATGTAGAAACACTGGTTGGTTTCTATTTTTCCTTGCACATTTTCTTCTTTTCAATGTCTTATTCTTGGGGTGTCTTTAGACAGCCTCCTCATCTGCTGACTTGCCTTCTCTCTTTTCTCAGTGGGAAGTCAGGGCGATTATGGGGCCTTCTCTCCATCAAGGTGTTAAGGGTTTATGTCGCCAGTGGATGGCTAATGGACTCTGTTGGGTTGTTGCAATGAAAGTTTCCCACCATCTGATACTAAAGTGGAAGCCTTGAGTGAAGCTTTTATCACTCTTTCACCAGGCTCATCAAGAACTTCCTTTTCCTCTCTGGAAATTGTGTTTCATGCCGTGTATTTTTAATCCAAGTGTTACATCAATCAGCAATCCACTGTAGGCTTGTGGTTCTCCTGGAGCGTTTTGCAGGCAGAGATGGGGTTTCTTATTCTGGCCTGCTCAGCCCTCCTGGACTCTTGGAAAAATGTTCCAAGAGCAATTTCCTCTCATCTATTATGATCTGTTCTTTTGCTATTAGAATTACTGGATTTTCCAAGGCATTATCTTAATAAAGGTATTTCTTTCTGGGCTGTATTTGACCTGTGGGGGAGATTGGGAATCTATTTCTTCTCATAGCTATTGTAAAGTTAGGACTCACAGAAAACTGCAAATGGGGCTCTTTGAAATATGATCTCCTTGGCCAAGGACATCCCTGCTGTTAAAGGGAGGCAGGATGTAGAGTCAGTCTGTGCATTTCAGTCTGGAGACTTTTGTTTTTCAGAGACCCCTGCATCCCCCACCCCAGTTCCCCTATAGTTTTGGATGTAAAGAAAGAAACAAGACATTTTAAACTATCAACACCAGCAGGAAATATTGGTTGGCAGGAAGGGGGAGTGAGATTGGCTCTTGGACGTATCACTTGGCTGTTTTCTGAATATTTGACAAACATGTGACCCCTGTGTGCTGCAACCCAAGTAGCCCAGAGTTGGTCACTATGGTACGGCTTGGCCCGGAGACCACATAAGAACTGGGGATCTGAGCTCGTGAGCTGGTCCCATTGAAAAGAAAGGAGACTTTGGAGTCTGGTGGTATTTTGTTTTTACATTTAAATAGATATTTTTTTGAAGGGTAAAGAAAGATTCTCCCTTTCCACAAGTAAAACTAACTGACATTTTCCTCCGTAGTGTCCAAAGCACAGAGCTTGTGCCCCAAATTCTGTTTTACTCCTAAAAAGAATGGAGACTAAAATTGAGGGGTAACTATTTTCTTTTTCTCATTTCTCAAATTCGTCCAGAGCTTTTTTTGGAAAACAAAACACAAACCTGTCCCAGCAACTGTGACAAGGTATTGCAGCTGCCTGAGGATCTTTTTTTCCCCCACTGTTATCTTTCCTTTCTTTAAGAAAAGAGTCATTTCAGAGGCTGCCGTGACAGCTCTGTCATTTCGCTCACACCTCTAAATTTCTCTTTCTGTTGTCAGTCAGCAGACAGCAGTCTCAGGATCTGATGGGCCTGAGTGATGTCCACATACATGAGAGATGGGAGAGAGGCCTGGAGCCTCACGTCAGAAGCCGTCATCTTCTGCCTTTGTTCTTGGAGGAACTGTCAGGACTTTCAAAAGTTCCCCTGTGCCAGGATCTCCCGTCTGTACTGCCACCGTCTGCAGCCCTTACAAATAAGCTCTTGAGAGGCAGGACGGACGGAGGCTTCCTGGAGCACAGTTTCCAGAAATCCCAGTGAAGGGCTTGTATTGCAGTCCTCCAGCCCGTGTGTCACACTGGGGAAATGAATACTATATTGGGAGTGTGTTCTTTCAGGACAAAGCCATCTGTGACAATAACAATAGCGGCATCACAGTGACAGCTCCTAACATGTATGAGCTCTTCTGCTCTAGGCACCGTGCCAGGCGTTTTACATCCACTACCATTCATTTCCTGTCAGTCCTGTGGTAGGTACTATTTTTCATCCCATTTTAGTGACGAGTCACCCAAGGCTCCGCTCCTTTGAACAAGTTCAGTAACTTGCAAAGGCCAGGAAGTAAGAAAGTGACAGAGCTGGGAGTCACACTTAGGTTTTGGTAACACAGCTACCTCAAGACTTTCCAACCATATGCAAGGCTAATCTCTTCCGGGTTAGGCCCCAAAGGCCTTTGTGTAGTACTGACGTCCCCATGAGGAAGATGTGTAATTGTAGCACCATGACTTGGGGGAGGGTCAGAAGCACCCTAGGAGTCAGGGCAGAATGTCCACCAGGTCGTGAAGGGAAAGGCCCTCTAGTTGAAAGCAACCTGAATGTAGAGTATTTGCAAAGGGGACCCAGAGCTTGTGGCCATGTGTTGCTTGATACAGGGCTTGTCATGGACCCCAGTTTGCCTGCTTGGCATCTGGCTTGAGCAGCCCTGTAGTGGCTTTGTTGATGTCAGAATTATGGACAAGTTCTGTGTGCCTTTCTTTCTTTCTAACTTGAGTATGACATCAGTATCACAAAGTCTTCACGACTGATAATCATAATCACATCTGATACTTCTGTAGCCTTTACTAAAAGCTGCACACTTTCCCACTCATTTAATCCTCCCAACGGCTCCATGAGGGAAATATTGCTTCTGGAGAAAACTAAGTGGTAGAAGAATTAAATAATGTACCAAAAGTCAGATAGGTAGGAAGCAGTTGGCATAGAGATTTCCAATGAAGAATGTTAGGCTCCTAACCACCGTCATGTAACTGATAATACAATACCTACATTGCGCTTAGTGAAATGCTTCACACATGGTGAGAGTTCTGTCAATATTGACTGCTGTAAATAATAATGGTTACTATATTATTATTTATGCTGAAGGTGATTAATGCAGGGCCCCATACTAGCTGCTCATAACAATGCTAAGCGACCCAAAACACTTCCTGTGTAGTTAAGAACTAGTGAGGGAGACAGATGTTTCGATGGGTAGTAACCATCGAGGCTAAAAAAGCTGTGACACAAGACCTACAGGATGCTATGGGAAGCACAATTCTTCTTTAATTAGAAGTCACTGAGGACCTTATCCTACTCAGGCATTGTGCTAAGCCCTTAAGTCTGCATGGGAGATACCGCTGTTGTCCCATTTTGTAGAAACTGGGGACTACAGAAGGAAGGAAGTTATCGAGGGCTCCATAATCAGCGGCTGTTCAAGCTGAGCTCAGGTCTGCTTGACCACATTCCCTGGGCTCTCAGCCACTGCCCCATGTGTCCATGTATCGGCACACTGACAGTTGTGTCCAGGAATATTCTGATCCTTTCTTGAAGGGTGGGAGCAAAGCTGACCAGTAGAATAAGGTCAGCACATCCCAGCCACTCAGCCTTTGGCTCCAGACCTATGCTCAGCAAAACAGTAATGAACCAGATGAAAGCCATCATCTTTCACAAGTGACGTACTTCCCTTCTTTGGCATGGACCATGCTGGGCTTTTCTTCTCCACATGCTCTCGTGAGACCCTTTCTTTGTGAAACACCAAAGACTGTGTCCTTCAAGGCCAGATCGGACGCTCTGTCGTCTGTGGCCTTCCATGAAAACTCCAGCCCATGAAGTTCTCTTTTCTCTTTGAATCTTGGACTCTGAACCATGCACTGGAGCACTTCACTCCCATCTTCTGTTGGTTCTGTTTCATATGTATTGTGTCAGGCCTCTGCAACCAACTCTCTCTAGAGCTCTTTTAGACTAGAAACCATGCTGGGCATGCATGCTTATAATCAAGTACTCGGGAGCCTGAGGCAGAAGGATTGCTGTGAGTTCGAGGCTAGCAAGACCCTGTCTCAAAAATAGATAGATAAATAATAAATAAATAAATAAATAAATAAAGTAGACTAGAAACCTTGTCTGCTCCATATTCTACAGTGTCCATCAAGGGCAGATGAACACAGCAGGCCTCCCCCACCAGGAGGCATTCTTGATGTCTTTCTTTCCTTCACTTCCACATCCAATTCATCAGAAAGTCCAGTAAACTCCACGGTAAAAATATTTTCTGAAACTCCTCTACTACCTCCCTGAGCCAGAGCACCAGTACATTGTGCCAGGACTACCCTAGTAGCCTTAGAACTACTTTCTACCCTCTTTTTTCCCTGCAGTGTACTCACTATATGGCAGCCAGAGTAAGCTTTTTTTTTTTTTTTTTTTTGGTGGCACCAGGGATCAAAGTCACAACCTCATGCCTGACAGACAGGTGCTTAAGCCACTGAGCCAAATTCCCAGCCTTAGTTTTTTGAGGCAGGGTCCCACTATGTAGTTCAGGCTGGCCTTGTGCTCGCGTTGTAGCCCAAGCCGGCCTCGAACTCACAACGCTCCTCCTGCCTCAGCCTCCCAAGTGCTGGGATTAAAGGCATGCACCACCACACCCTGCTCAGAGTAAGCTTTTAAACTATTAGTTGGGTCCTGTCACCATGGTATCCAATTCCCTGCAGCAGTTTCCTGTTGTATTTAGTGTAACATCCAAAGTCTTCCCATGTCCTAGTAGGGCCTGGTGTATTCTAGTCCTGTTCACTTGTCGCATTACATCTCACAGACAGCCCCTGTCCTGGGTGTTCAGGTCTGTCGGCCTTGGGAACTTTCATTCAGAGACAGCAAGTGTGCTTCTTCTACTTATTTGTCTTAGAATATTTAAGAATATATTCTTTTTGAGATGAACATTGTTGGCTGAGTTGGTTCCTTGTTATTGTCTCAATTCAAATGTCACCTTCTCAGAGAGACTTTCTTTGCTGACTGTCACGATAGAGTTCCCACTCTCAATGAGCCATCTCGAGTCTTACTCCTTTTTGTTTTCTTCAGAGCACCTGTGATGGATTGTTTTAACAGATACTGCTTATTCATGTGTCTGTGTATTGTCTACCCCTATTGGAATCTGAACTCCATGACACAGGGCCTTTTTCTGCTTTGTTTGATCCTTTACCCTGTGAAGCTAGCAGAGTGGTTGGACCATCACACCAGCTCATACATCCTAGGTAGCTCATATTAAAGAAAAAATTACTGTTTGCTAGGCATTATTCTAAACACTTCATGTATAGCAATCTATTTGGTTTTTGTGATGAGCATAAAGTAGAGGGATTATTGTTACTCCTGTTTTACAGATAAGGACACAAACACTGAGGTCGAACACACCAGCCTGAGGTCATGCTGCTAGTAAGTGACTCAGACTATATGACAAAGACCATATGTGTTGTTAATCACCACAGGTCTGCTGTCTTTCTAAGCAGACACTGAACAGATATTCATTGGATGGATTAATGAGCAGAAGATGCCCAGTCTAGCCTTGTTGGGTGAGCACAGTGATGGGTTATTGGAGGAAGGGCTTTGGCCTGGTCATTGTCACGTACGTCCCAAATTGGAGATTGTAGCACTGTCCTTTGGGTGTTAAATGCCCCATGATCCCAAGTGGGATTTACTCCCTGCCCTGCTGCTATTTATCCTTCATACTTGATAAAACCTCCAGCTTGATGGTCCTTTTCTATTTTTTCCCCCTTTTTCTTTTCTTTTCTTTTCTTTTCTTTTCTTTTCTTTTCTTTTCTTTCTTTTTTAAAGATGAGAGAATTGTGGGAAATATTTTGTTTTCCCTGAGAGCCAGGCTATGCATTTACTTCAAGTTTTATTAAATGAGTTATAAATTTTCCCAGCAATTTCCTCATAGCTCAAGAGGTTTAATTTGCATGTGTTGCCTTTTACAATATGCTTTTCGTAATGTTGCAGATGCTTCTTCTCCAGCTTCAGTAAACAACAGGCACTCAGCCAGGTTTTCGACTGAACATGTGCCAGGCCTGGGAAATACGAATTAACTCTGTGGAGGCTGGGGTGGGGGGCACGCATCCTGCTCTGACCAGGGTATCGGGGGAGCCTGGTGGAATTCCTGAGGGGCAGGAGTAAAGATTTTCTGGATAGTCCTTTTGGCCATCTTTTAAAATACTTTCACCCACAAAATGAATCACCAAACAGACATTGATGCTGAAACATCCAACTTGCATTTGGTCTTACTTAAAATGTGATGTTGTTATAATGACAAAAGGAATCTCTTTGGAGCTCCCAGAGTGATTTCTGGAGGCAAAGTCATTTTGCCTTTTACGGAGTGGCCGGGGGTCTATAAGGAGGAAGCCATTCTGACACCTCTTTAATTTTGGAGAAAGAGTATTGAGGTTGACCTCTCATCCTTTAGGGTTACATTATTGGGTATGGATCCTGGCTCTGACACTTACTAATTGTGTGACTTTATGTAAGATACTTTACCTGTCTGGGCCTCAGTTTCTGTTACATGTGGCCATGCAGTCCCTATCAGCAGACGTGTTGGGAGTATTAAATAGAATAGTATATACATAAAGTGTTTGGAGCAAAGTGTTCCTAAATGAACACATAAGTGGCAGTGGTTGCTGTTCAGAACTCAGTCTGTTGAGCACTACTTAGGGGACATTTCCTCTGGGTGACATTTTCTGATTGAGTTTTGATTGAAGAGGGGCGAGATGCTGGAGTGAGGGAGGGGCGGTATATTTGTAGGATGAGATTTAGCTGCAAGCAGCAGAAAATCTCACTCATGTCTTTAACATGGCAGAGACTGAGCTCTCTTGCCTATAAAAGAGGAGTCGGAGAAGGTAGGGTGGGGCTGGTGTGATAGTTTCAGGACCCTCCTTCCCTCTTTGTGACACTGAGATCCTTGGCATCTTTCTTGTGACTCAGGGTGGTGACTTGTGGCCTCATCACCATCCCCGTGCACTCATTCTCCAAAGCAAGTGGGGCAGAATGAAGAACAGGCTCATTCCCTTTTAAGAGGTCTTCCCATAAGACGTAAGTCTTCACGTAAGTCCCACGTAAGATATACCTTTGCATCCCATTGGCCAGGGCTCATTCACAGAGCCACAACTGAAAAAAAATGCATATATAGTTATTCAACTTGACAGCTACGTGCCAGATCAAAGTCCAGTTTCTTTTGCAAAGGGGGAAGTGGAGAATGAATATTAAAGAGGGCATTGCTAGGCAGTATTTAGTGTTGTCCTATGGTGTTTTGGCTACAAGAGAATGAACTTCCTGGTTATAAAGGGGCAGCCTCTCAGTGTTTGTTTAGTTTGTGATTTTAGGTGGTACAAGGAAATACTTTTATTTACATAATATTGTAGATTATTTTTTGCATATGTCAGGATTATAGCTAGCCTTTCAGGCCCAGGATTTCATTGATAGATGGTACAGAGTGATATAATTTTTGAAGTCTAACTATGAGTCAATTTAAAAGTTAAATGAAGGCAGTATGAGCAGTGGCTAAGTGAGGATTTGGAAGCCAGATTCTGTGAGTTTGAATCTACAAACTGCCATTTATTGGCCAAATGATCTTGGCCTTCCCATGTCTCAATTTTTTAATCTGAAAAATGGCATTAGAGTTGTTGTAGGGATCAAAGAGTTATTATTTAGAGAGCCCGTAGAACAGTGCTTGGCAGGAGATAAGCAGTTCAGGAATATTAGTCATTGCTATTGTTGCTGTTATTGTTATTATTGTTATTGTGCTTTATCCTACTAGTCTTTTTTATTAATAATAATAATTACAAGAGATGGAATTTGGATAGAACAGAAATCATGAGGGTGGTACACATATGCCTGAAATTAGGAAAACATTGGCTTAGAGGAATGAGGTTGGCAGTTAACCAAGACCAATCTTAGACACAGCTATAAATAATAGTTTTATTAACAGTTGAAACTAGTGCTGTGTAATTTAAAGTGGTTCTGTATATGATAATAACATTGATTAGAGTTTATTGACCATTTACTGTATGCCAGGTACCATGGGGCTTGCTTTGAATATATCACCGTAAATTCTCCCAAATGCTACATACTAAGTATTCTTTCTGTTCCATGGATGGAGAAACTTAGTCTGGGATAGGTTAGGTAAACCACCCAACATCTCATGACAGCATGAGGTCACCATCCTTGTCCAAGTCCATGCAGCTGAAAGCCCCTTCTTCCTCTCTGTTCGACATTCTTTCTGTCTTCCCTTTCCTGAAAAGATATTCCTCAATCCTTCCTTCTTTTCTTACCTCCAGGATCCTCTGATTCCTCTTTCTCCCCATCTCCTCCCCACACTCCCATTACCAATCAGCAACCAGTGCATTTGTGCCTAATATTTCCTAAGCCTCTTCCTGCTGTCGGAGTGACCTGCTCAGCATCCAGGTTCCAACAGGACACAGCAGGGGACAGCTTCTCATCTAATAAACTAATGGATGAAAAGGGACATTAATGGATGCATGTCTTCCCTCTCTCTGGTAAGAGAGCCTAGAATGGGCTAGTTGACTTGAGGTTTTGTTTTCTCAATAATTTACTTTGTCTCTTTGGTTTTTAAAAGTGAACTCTATTTTTAAAGAACAGTTTTGGGTTCACAGCAAAACCGAGTGGGGGACACAGAGATTTCCCAGATAACCCCTGCATCCACACACACACAGCCTCGCCCACCTTCAGCCCTGACCTGAGGTCTTCACTCTGAGGAACAGTTAATGATGGAGATCAAAGCAGGAAACAGTTCAGCAGCCTGAGGTTCCGTGCTAGGACTTCTCCTAGGTCATTTTGTAAAGTTTCTAAATTGATCTGCTGTAGGGTCCTGGCCAAAATGGGACACAGATGTTGATGGAAAGGTCCAAGCTCTCTGCCGAGTGATTGCTTAGGTCCTCCGCCACTTGCCCTCCAGCACCCAGGCTGGTGTGTGGACATCGCTCAGTCAATATTGTTGAGTGTCTCACTTAGCAGAGGCCTTTTAGTTGTAAAGGGAACAAAGGGACTCTTCAGAAATGGGGAAGTGAATCACAGTGGGTAAGGTTTGGTTGGGTCCCATGGACTTGACAGCTATTATTATTATTATTGTTATTATTATTTTTATTATTATTTGAGAGATATAGTGATCTATCCTGCAAGGTCAGCTTGCTGTCAACCAGTGCATTTATGGCCAAGCGTGAACTGCACATGAGCAGCATGGCGCTGGGGCTGGGGAGCATTCATCTCGCACTCTCCTCTCTGTCTTTGGAGCTGCAGGCTCAATGTGTTACCCTTGTGATGTCACAAAGCAACTGATGTCTTAGTACATCCGGCAAGAATTATTTCCTCTTTTACTCTTCCTACAAATTGTACCTTATGATCCATTGAATTTCACTTTCCTATTTTTCCAACATTTCTCATTTTCTGCCCTTATTTTATCCTCTCTCCCAGACCATTGAGGGAATGAAAAAATGTTGCTTAGCAACCAGTGTGAAACTAGTCAATACCCTCCCTAATATTAACCCTTTGGTGACAAGTAGGAAGCCCAGTCACTATGTGATATCTCTCTCCCCTGGAAGTTTTGTTTTTATTTTTTATTAGTACATGTTTAAGGTGCACGTAATGATTTCATTCCATGTGTGGAGTTGTGTGTGCATAACACATCTTAATTATGTTTTCATCTCCTTCCTCTCTCCTCCCTCTCCCCCATCTCTTGATCCACTTTCTATATGAGAAAGATCTATCTCCCTAATTTTTATTATCTATCTTGTATTTTGCTTTTTATTTATATTTTGAGCTTCTTATATAGGAGAAATCATATGATATTTAAGCTCATGTGTCCAATTTATTTCACTTAACAATATGGTCTTAAGGTTCATCCATTTTCCTACAAATGATTCATGTTTGTCTTCTTTATGGCAGTGTAGTACTCCTTGGTATATAAATACCACATTTGCTTTATCCATTCATCTCTTGATGGACATAGAGGTTGCTCCCCTAAAGGTTTTAGCTATGAGTTTGTAAAAGCTGACCACCTAACTTTATGTTCTAATCACGAATATCAAGCATATTTGTGGGGAGTGTGCTAATACTTATATGTGTTAGCAAGTTACACTGTTGTAAGTTTTATATGTTATTAAAGTGCTTCCCTTTTAGATTCTTTTTTTTTTCCAGGTCATTTTCTTTATTAGTACATGTTTGTAGTACATAATGTTTGCATTCTATGTGGGACGTAGGTACATGTACATAATGCATGTTATTTCAATTTTTAAAATACTCTTTCCTTTCCCTTCCCTCCCTCTCTGCTGCACCCATCCTTGATCCATTTCCTTTTGTTTTTCTGGTACATATTTGCAGTACTGATGTTTACATTCTTTGTGTGGAGTTGGTACATATACCTAACACATCTTAGTTCGTTTTCCAATCCCATTTCCTTCTCCTCCTCCTCCTCTTCCTCCTCCCTTTCTCTATCTCTTAATCCCCTTCCCCTTTGAGAATGATTCATCTCCCCACTTCCTCTTATCTAGCTTACTTTACTCTTTATTTTTACTCTGGGTTTCTCACGTAAGAGAAACCATGTGGTATTTAAACTTGAATGGAGGATGCAAAAACAACCCCAAGTATGCTCAGCTATTTGATCTTTGACAAAGGGGCCAAAAACACGCAATGGTAGAAAAACAGCTTTTTTAATAAACGGTGTTGGGAAACTTGGCTGTCTACGTGCAGAAGATTGAATCTAGACCCATATCTCTCACTAAAAGAAAAATGGACCAAAGGACAAAATGTTAAACCAGACACACTTTGCCTGCT
This sequence comes from Dasyprocta punctata, assembly GCA_004363535.1. Lineage (NCBI taxonomy): Eukaryota > Metazoa > Chordata > Mammalia > Rodentia > Dasyproctidae > Dasyprocta > Dasyprocta punctata. Next base: position 63,337 of record RJWM01001113.1, read on the forward strand.
AGAGGACAAAATAGATTCTTAATTTAGAAATTTGCTATGAGTTTTTTAGATCTTGCTTTCACTTTTGAGCAAAATAGTTTCTTAGAAAACCTTTAGTGCTTGTGTGTGTGTGTGTGTGTGTGTGTGTGTTGGTCTGCCTTTTGGACATTTAATTTCATCTCACAAGCAGAAGACACATTTTTAGTAATATCATTCATTTATCTAATATGCATTGAGTTTTCCTGTGGAAACTAAGGCAAGCCCCAAGTGAGCAGATTTAATTCTTGTATGCATCTTTTTTGTCAGCAAAATCTTGGAAACTTTTCCCTTTCACCTTCACCTGCTGCAATGATACACAATAGCTCTGGGTTTTCAGGCATTATCGCTACTTTTCCACTCCAGTGACTTCTTTGGCTTTGACTGGACAGCATTCTTCTATGACTTTTTAGCTTTTCAGGAAGTGAGGATTAAGACAAGAGAAAAGTAAATATCGGCCTGCTCTGTCTCACACCCAGGGCCAAGGCTGTGCATACCCACCTAAAAGTCTGGGAGCATTAATTTGCCCTATGCAAAATTATGATGTTTTGAGTAACTGGTTTTCAGTGTCTTTTCTGACATATGTGCTCCCATTTTTGTGACAGATCTTTCAAATGTCCCCCTACAGTTAGAACCCTCATGCCAATCAATGTCACCTCTAGTTGAGGAGACAATAAGTTGATCTCTCTTTCCCCTTAGGGTGTTGCTAACTTTGTTGAGGTCTCCACAGGAACAATGTCTCTGGAGGTAGGTCAGAATTTATTGTGGATCCCTGACAAACAGTAGGCTTAGTGTGTTTTGAGCTGATTGAGGTGGGCTAAAGGGATGACTCCACTTGGGTTTCTCACGTTCACAGAGTTCCCGCATCCTGTCTGAGTGGTAAGGTTGTGTGCTCCTGTTTCTGTTATGAGTCTCTACTCTACAGCTCTTGTAATTGGTCTCTATCAACTGGTTATTCTGTTGGATGGAGAGAAGTATCTGTAATGACTAGATTCTACAAAGTAAGCCAGAGATGATGCCAGCCCTAATGACCTGAGGAACTGGTTCGTTAACCACAATGCCATGGCTACATGGGACTCATCAAGGGGCAGCTTGAACTGGTATTTGGTGGATGTCTCCAAAGGGAGTATGAAGGCCCCTGAGAGATTGTAGAACTCGGGTTTTTACCTGACTTCACTTAGAACAGAAAGGAGAGAGAGAACATATACACTAGCACTGAACATGGCATAATTCTAGGAGCTTTTGTTATGAAGCACTTACTGTGTAGCAAGCATTCTTCTAGAAATGCCCTTTGCACACATTGTGTTTCAATTTTTTCTGCAGCCTTGCTAGGAAGGTATTCATCTCCCTGTTTTGTAGATGAGAAAACCAGGATTCATTCAGAGCAAATATCTTGCTTAGGACAAGACCACAGGACACAGGCCCAGATAAACTACTGACTGGACACCTGGGTCTGCCTCCTCTGCTTTTGCCTTTGGTAACACTGCCTGCTGTGCCATTTGACTTACCCTTGAAGGCAGGGAGAGCTTGGGTTGTGGTGAACTGGGTAAACATGAGTAATGTGGGAATGCTCCTTTGAACAGACCCCAGGCCAGTTTTCACCTGTGAAAGCATTTAGTCATTGAGTCATTCAGTTTGTTCGATTGACCAGCTAAAACTGCAGCCAGGTGAGGGCACATAGGAACTAAATGAAAAACTTCAGACTCGTTAAGTCAGAAACTCTTTTTCGGTCCCTCATTTACTGTCTTGCTGTGCATCTTTCTGAATCTCATCTCAAAATAAGAAGCAGTGGTCCCAGTCCACTTCGTAGTGGCTGGGAATGGACAGAGTTCTGAGAATGAGTGGTGCATGTGGTGGTGACAAGGATCCTATCTTTTGGTTCTTCAGGTGACTTGCACTAAAGCTACACATTTTACAAATCTGATTACTTCCTCTCTAAAAGTAGATGATGCGTGTTTTCCTGTGAGGGGACAGAGGCTCACAGAGGTTAACATCTCAACCAAGATCGTCCAGCTGGGCGATAACCCTTGTTGATTCGAGCTCTCGATTTTTCAGATCGAAAGCTGTTCTTAACCATTTCATCAATGAGGGGCTTAATTGGCCTTTATCTCCTGGCTCTTGAAGGAGATAAAGTCTGGTGCCACGTACTGGAGCATGGGTTTTCTCTCTGTTGTATTTCATGCATGTCAGTTTGTACCGTTAAAGTATAAGCATCTGTAGGGCATGGCCATGCCTGCAATTTCTGATGGAATGTGTACTGATTGCATATGTGGAAGTGCCCGGCAGACACTGGAGCAGCTTGTTGCCTTCTCCTCCTTGGTGACTCTTCAGGTTTCTCTCAACCACTGTCCACAGAAACCTATCAGATTCCAAAGGATTGGAGGTGGCAGTGCTATCAGCAGCTGGCGCCTTCTTATGGAGAAACAGGTATTGATTTGTCTTCCGTCCATGTTGGGTCTATTTAGTATCCTGGGCACAGAACAGCATATGGACAAGAATTTCACTGCTGCTAACTTGTTGGGTGCCTTCTTTTTTTTAGGTTATGGTTGTGAGAATCAAATGAGGTGATGCATATGAAGTATTGGGTGTTGGCTTTCATCCCTGCTCAATAAAATAGAACTCTTTGGGGTCTTTTTGTTTTGGTTTTCTATTTTATTCACCAAGTAGCCTGAATTTTTTTTTTCATGAGCAACTATGTAAGGAGAGTATCAGAGGGAAAATTCTATATGGCAGGATTGGTTGGACCTTCTGTTGATAGAATGAAAGTTTGAGCTTTGGGGATATTAAAAGGCTTTTTTGCCCTTAAAGGTATATAAATTGCCTTCTCATTTGTGTGCATTGTTAGAATGTAAACATCAGGATTGAGACTACTGGTCTGTTGTATCACCTATTACCAAGCGAACTCTGGTGAGAATAGTTTGTTACTCATAGTCCTTCTACTTGGTCAGGAATGACCCTGGCTGTGGCTCTCTGAACGGATATCTCCCTGCGGTCTTCCCTCTGGTTTCAGCAACAAGAAACTGCCTGTTAATGGATGAGAAGTGATTTCTCCCTTATTCATACTTCATTCACAAATTGCCTTGAGAAAGCAGCCTTCCATCCATTCACAACAAGGCCTGCCCATTGCTGGCCCCAGGCAGGCACGCGGCAGCCAGGGTCTGGCCACAGGATGTAGTATGGAGTGAAAGAGGAGAGATGGTCACAGGAAGAAGGAAGGAAAAGGTCTTCTAGTACCTGCCTAGGTGGAAGGTTGATTGCTCTGTCTGTTCTAGATGGGGTGGGGAGAGGGGTTCACCTGTGCACCTCACACTTTCACACCCCCCACAGCCCCCCACCACTGCTAGACCACCTTTGCTCTCGCCCATTCTGTGCCACATTTTCCTATAAGAGAAATCTTTACTGCTTTTTTCCCCCTTAGAATTCAGGCTTCTTCTTAGGTCTGTGGATGAACTGGGGCTAAATCGCCGATCCATCTCCAAATCCTGGAGACACTTTTCTGGTCAAAAGATGAATGTTAGAATCAGTCACTGCAGAGAATATACATGGATTAGCTTCTGAAAAGTTCAGCCCTACATTGGTGATTCCCTAAACATAAGAAAATTACAAAAGAATATTTAAATGCCATTGGCAATGTGGCATTCCTGGATCTCAGAGATATTACTTACAGTTGTCTGTAATTATTGCTTTTTAGGCTTCTGGTAGGGATGACAGAAGTAAGGGGCATGTGGTAGAACAAACTTCTTACCTCATAGCCAGAAAGCAACAGAAGATATAGAAGGAACCAGAGCCCAGTCTCCATCAGGGACACACCCCAGGGACCTTCCTAACGGTCTGCAGCACTTCCCAAATAACATGATACCATATTGTGTTTTGATTGACAACAGAGCACAAGTGAGGTGATGGTCTCTTAAGATTGTATTGTCTAGTAATGTTGCAGCTGTCTTAGTTGGTGTAAGTACATTCTGTGTTGTTCGCATGATGCCAAAACTGCCTAATGATGCATTTCTTAGACCGTGTCTCCATTGTCGAGGAGTTGGTGACAGTGTATATATGTATACCTGATATCACCTGCATACATGCATATCCCTGCGTCATTTCTATTTTTCCTGAACTCTCATTTATGTTCAGAAGCTATGCATTTTAAAATGTAGTGTGTATATATGTGTACCTGTCTTAGTCACTTTTCAGTCACTGAGGCACGATGCCTGACACCCACAATTTCAAGGAGGAGAGGTTTATTTTGGGTCACGATTCCGGTGCCCAGTCAGCTGGCTCAAAGGCAGAGATGGCACTGTAGAAGGGCGTGAGCAGAGGAGAGCAGCTCGGCTAGTGGCAGTCAGGAAGCAGAGCCAGGAGGGAGCACGTGGGGAGGGAGATGCACCCTTCTGGGTTTTGCCCCCAGTGACTGGCTCTTTTCAACTAGGCCTCGTGTCCCAACAGCACACTCGGCTGCTCAGTTCACCAGTGGATGAATCCACCCATGAGTACAGCAGCCCTGTGATTCAGTCACCTTCCAAACCCTCTACCTCTGAACATATGAGGCTTTGGGAGGCCATTTCAGATGTAAGCCATAATAATACATGTGTCCGAATCTATATCACGTGTGTGATGTGTGCCTGCATGTGTATACACATGCATCCACGTGTCTTTCCAAGCACTTTCATTTTTCTTGAATTTTCTGTTCTCTTTGTTATGCTGCTCCTTGCAGAAGCAGGCCAGGCAGTTCCAAAGTTGGGAATCCATCAGGGAAGGTGCTCTGTGGGATGCTGGCCATGTGGCCCGAGGTCATGCAAGGATGTTAATGTCTGGACATGTTACAGGTTAGGCCTTTCCTTCAATGGTGCTACAGCTTGGCTAGTGCAGTTGGGCTCCTCCTGAGCTCATCTTGCTGTAGCAAGAGGACAGTAAGTGCTGGCTCTGTGTCTAGAAAAATCTGCCCTGGTCCTGCCATAGCGGCTGGCTGGATTTCCTGGGGCAATCTGTGACTTGCGGGGAGGAGATCGAAGCCAACAGTTCGGGGAGGAGAAAGAGACAAGAGCTCAGGCCTACACAGAGCTTCCCTGATGAGGACTAGACTGCAGGATGGGGAGGAACTGTCAAGGCCATGGAGCTGTCAACTTCTCTGCCCTGTGTCCTCCCAGCATGGGTGGAGAAGGCCTACCAGGCCTGCTGAGAGAAGCAACCACGTGACTGGTCATGGTCCGAGGGAAGGTGTCCTACATGCAGAATCTAGAATGCGAAGGACAGCTCCTTTGTGCAGTCTGGGCAGGAGTGAACTGCATTTACGCCTTTTGTTTGTGGCCCTGTTTGGGGGATTGAAGGAAAATACTATCCTGCATAAGCCAAGTGCAGTTCTGCAGCCAGGCAAAGGGCTCAAATGGCATGCCAATCCAAACCACGCCTTTGTGGGCAGACTGGAAGGTGAAGGTGGTGATTCTCAGTTCCTGAGCTTGTGTTTACATTCTACAACTCAGCTTCAGAAAGAGGTGAATGTTTTGTCCCTGCCAGTTTTGCCCCCCAGTTTGAGAACAGTGGCCTGCAGGACATGGGTTGATAAATTCTTCCTTACCTTCTGTCCGAAAAGTGTTCTAAATGAACTTCAGTTTGTGAAATTAAATGTTCAAGTCCAAGGCCTGAGAACCTGAATTACAATAGTGAACATTAAAAATTGTTTTTTAGGTTATTTGTATTAGTACAGTAACAGCCCAAGTGTATAAGGTCTGTGTAGGTAGTTAACCGTGGATGAACTGTTTGTCCCTCCCCGGTGGGGAAGAATTAGATAAAGGGTCTTCTTGTTGGGGACATGGTGGCAGATGTCACAGATTAACAGAACATTTGCTCTATTATTTCTTTCTGATTTTGAGGGAGCATTCTGAGGAAGACTCAAGAAGGGGAAAGGAAGTGACTAGAAAGGAAATTTTAGAACGTGAAGGAGAGAAAATAAACAAGAGAGTGTTAGAGATATCAACCATGGCAGCCGGCATATTGAGTGTTTTAGTAATCAGAGTCTCAGCATAAGTTAACATGAGCAAAATGAAATTTGTTGGTTCATATATTTGAAAAATCCAGGAGCAGATAAGACTCTAGGGATGGCTGAGCTCTAAGCTCAAACAATACAGTGACTCCCCTTCCCCTCTTTGCTATGGCCTCTTATTGTTAATTTGTAGTTATGCTTCCCCCTCAGCTAGCAAGGTGATGCCAACCCACAAGGCTCACATGTTCTTTAGTTAAAAACAAAAGGGTTCCCCTTAGTAGTGATTCCATGCCTGAGTGACATTCCCTGTAGTCTCAGTAGACTATTTGATCTGATGAACTGGTTGGCCAATGGATCACATTCCTTCCTGGACCCTGGGATGGAATGATTCCCCAAAACTCAGGGATTGGCATGGTGGGTGCTGGGTATCCACCTGTCAGTCATTCAGAAGAAATGTGGATGCATGCTGGGCAGGCAGAGACCTGTCCAAGAATGATGTGTTGGAACCGGAAGAGGTCCTAAGCAAGTAACTGACATGATGCTGAAGATGGGTGACCAGGGAACACCAAGTTTGTCCATTGCTCTGGGTGTTCAGACTGAAGGATGAAGGTCATGTGGGAGAGGGGTCTTGCATCAGTAGGGACTGGTCCAGATGTATCTAGACATTTTCAATTCAGAGCATTACTTTTGTTCTAGGCATAGAGTCAAGGACTATGGTTATTTGGGCCCATACATCTTAACTATTTCTAGTATTTGTTATTTTGGAGAACCTGATAGTTCATAAGGAAAGTCAGAATGAGCATTTTTTGAGTAGCCTGTTAGTAGACACCAATGACTAAAAAATCATGAAGATACAGTTTTTATTTTCTGGCTAAGGTGTGGCTAATATAACAGGTATCATCTCTTGAAACTTTTGCATTGTCTGATGAAAAGGAGACATTGTCTTTTCTAAGACTAAGTTACTTAAACTGTGACCCTTGGGATACTGGGATCGACAAAGTGTCTCATAAGAAAATAGCCTGGGTCTTGGTGACATTATGAGAAGTTGATTCTCTTTTCCCATGGGGATAGGAGGTTTGGGATTCAAAATCCATACTGTCACCTGAAGGGCCCCAAGAAATGTGGTAGTAAGAAAACTTTTAGTTAGTGTTCAGTCAGGCATTACAACTATGTTCTGTGATCCTTACGGTACTGGTGTTGTATGCAATGTGTTTCATAAAATGATACCTAGAGAATCAGCTGAATTTTCACTGATTTGTACCTGCAGGGCCATCTGGAAAGACCTCATCACTCAGTCTATACAGAAAGAATCTCTTACCACTGCTGAGGTTCTGAGTAGGGTTTCCCCATCCCTCTCATATAACCATCTCAACATTAACATTTCACTTTACCCAGCTTCCTAGGAGCGTTTTAATGCAGGTAACACCAACTTCATACTACTTTTGCCTCTTCCAACTTTCTTGTCACTAAATAGCCACAATAATAATGACCTTTAGAGTCTGACAAGACTTACTGAGATTCCCTTTACAATTATCACCTTCTACCGGTAGTCCCCAAGAGGATTTTGGAGGTGCATGGATACATCATTAATCACCTGAAGAAGAGCAACCCTCTTTCAGTTCTCTTTCTATCACAATAAAAAGAAAGTCTCAGTTGGAGCTGATATGTCTTCAACATTTCTTTTGTACAGGGATTTCTCTTTCTTTTATTATAGAGAGTTGTCCCCATGCTCAAAGTCTTTAGTAGGCCATTATGTTTGACGGAAATGTAGTATTATTTTCACTGTGGCTGTGTCTCTGAATTCATACTGTTTAAGACACTTGGTACTGGGCTTCCCTTTTTTGATAGTTACGTATGATTTCTTTTTAAATAAACATAAGGAGAAATGAGTCAACTTAAGGTAGAATTTCTTAACCTTGGCTCTAATGATATCTTGAAACAGATAATTCTGGTTTATAGCAACGTCAGTTCTGTGTATTTAGCAGCATCTCTGGCACCCACCTGTGGGGAGCCATATCTCCTCCCCAAGGTTGTGACAATCAAAAATGTCTGAAATAAAGACATTGTCAGGCTAGGGATATAGCTCAGTGACACAGAGGCTGCCTGGCTAGTGCAAAGTCCTGAGTCTGATTCCTGGTACCCGAAAGAAAGAAAGAAAAAGAAAGAAAGAAAGAAAGAAAGAAAGAAAGAAAGAAAGAAAGAAAGAAAGAAAGAAAAAAATTGTCAAATGCATGGCTGCCCCAAGAAGTGTGCATTACCCTACTTGTTTGAAGCACAAACAAGTAAATAAGAATAATAGTAGGACATAGCATAGCAAAAGTCGTGCAGGTTGTATGAATGATCTAGTCCTCCGTTCTACTTAGTGAGCTAGAATGCCACTGGCTGGCATCAGAACTGGGTACCTTCAGTCCACCCAACCTCTGTCACCACTTCATAATCATTTCAGGTGGCTCTACCTATGCAAGCCAGAGAAAATCTCAACTTTTGTGGGTGGGTGGTAGGGCTGAGCTTTGACCGTGTTGTGTGGGGACCCGCTCCTTGCACAAGTGTAGAAATTCAGTGAAGGCACTCTGCTAGTCCATCCCAGCCCTGTGACAAAATGCCAGGTCACCAGAAATCAGGATAAGGAACACCGAGTCACAGTCTCTTTCACTGAGGAACTAGCACGTGCTTTTGAGATTTTGAACGATAGTGCACCCCAGAGCTAACGAATGAGCAAGGTTTAAACCTTCATTCGGCATTAGCTCCGGTGAGGGCCGCTGGATGCTTTCATTAATTGGACACAGGTTAGATGTGTTTCATTTAAAAGCAGCTGTGATCACTAATGGAATGACCTCCGCATCACTTGCTGCTCTGAAGCACCGGCCGAGATGGCTCTCCTTATGATGGTGTGTTTGCCACTTGCACTGACGCCAAACACTGATGAAATTTGGTCTGTGGCTTTCCACCAAGCTCTGCCTTTTTAAAAGAAAATTTTGTTTTCGTTTTTAATAAAGAGGCCCCAGGCTTAGAAAGCACAAGGCTTTGCCTTGCTTCAGTGACTGCTGCAAAGGCGCAGGATTTGGGAGAAGTCGGTTTTTCTTTTTCCTCCCTATTGCCTTTCTTCATTCTGTTGTCTCCATAGCTGTGTGTGTGTGTGTGTGTGTGTGTGAGAGAGAGAGAGAGAGAGAGAGAGAGAGAGCAAGAAAGAGAGAGAGCTGGATGTCCAGGCTGCTCCCCAATGTCCATTTAATTTGGGGCACATAAGTCCCTATTCTGGCCTCTCTAGGCCCCACCCTAACATGCACACAACCTGGACCCTGACTTCTTCTCCTCTCGCTCCCCTCATGCTGACTCAGAACAATCTTGCAATAACAACAATAACACTAGCATAACAACAGGGTCTTTTTGATTGGTTAGTGTTCCCTGCAGAGCAGACACACAGTGATCTGCTGAAACGTTAGGTTCAACCCTAGTCCTCTTCTGCAAAATCGTTTCTCAAAGCAGAGGTCTCCTCAGTGTCCAGGGAGGGCTTGCCCTCCTCGCTCCTCCTGCCCTGGCTGCCTCAGCCTGTGGTAGAAGCTCCTGGGATTCATTTGGATGTCTTTGCCCTTGATGTCCCTTTTCTTTCTGTCTCAGTATCTGAGAGGCTCATTGTCTCTCCTCCTTTGGGTCTTGACTTGAAAGTTGTATCCTCCATAGGATCATTCCTGATTCTACTGTGGAAGGTGATCTCCTCCTCCTGCCCTGGCTCCCTCTGTTGCTCTGTTTTTCTCCATAGCTGTAACCTTCTCCAGCACACATTTCATATGGATCTCCCTTTCCCAGAATCCAACTCCAGAAGGGCTGGGGGGTGTGCCTGGTCTGCCTTCAGTAAGCCCTGGAAGATGAGTGACCGAATGTCACCACCAGTGGTAGCAGAGTGGGGTCTTGTGGGTTGAAAGGTGCATCTGTGAGCACCTTTTCCTTATTCCTCAGCAGAACTCCACGAGGTAGCCTGAGCAGGTATTGTTATCCCCACTTTCCAGACAAGGAACATGAGGCCCAAAGATATCCAAGGGTCTGCCTGGGTTTGAGCAGCTAGAAATAGTGACATTTCAACTCGCTTCCTTTGTCTCCTGAGCTGTTTACCTTTGATGCCTGACATCTCTGGCTCAGACTGCTACAATACGAGGGCAGTAGCAGATAAAACCTGGACTCTGGGTATTTACCTGGGGAAGGAGTATCTTGTGAGATCCCCCTTTCTTCTGATACCCTGCACCTCACCCATGGGCTCCTCCCAGACCAGCTTATTTCTGCAGGCCTTTGGTATAATTAGCCCGCAGGCCTTTGGCCCTGATGCCATAACTGGTAAGAAGCTATCCATTACTGCCTCTCATTAAGACAGGCGACACAAGATGAAATATTCTAGGTGAATCATCTGGCCTAATTTAGAAAGGCTCTGTAAGGCTGGAGCCTTTGATTTATCAGGCAGAAGTATCTGTTATCAGGGAGATTCGCACACGGACTTATTTATTATCTAGAATCTGTTTTTAATTTCGGAGATTGTTTACCTAAACTGCTGTATGTCAGATTCCAGGACGGATTTCTGCTTAGCATTTAATTTTAGATACTTGCCATGGCAGACAGTAAAAAATGGGTCTCCAGAATTTGTGGTTTCATTATGAATCTCACCTCCTGGCAGCCCCTACTAGTAGTTTGTCTTTGAAATCTCCTTGGTACTTGTTAACCCTGCTCTGCTATGAAAGAGATATAGTTTATTTATTGGACTTTGCCCATTTATGAAAAAGTACAGAAATTATTAATGGTTTAGTATCTATTAATGCATTACTTGGGTGGAATTCAAATTCTGATATTTATGGTAAACCCCTTTATAATGAAACGGGCTGAGAATCAACTCTCTTGCTCCTTAAATTTGGAAGGCTCTAGATGCCTTTGGAATGGCTCTCCATGAAATATGAGTCTTGCCAGCTTTATATTTACACCCATAAATAAGAAATAAGTACTTTGGGTTGGAGGAGAAATAATTAAGAATATTTGTGCAGATAATAAAGAGGAAATGGTCCAGTTTGGTGAACTGTATGCTTGGGAAATGTCAGGGGCTACTGGAACCTGGATGAGAGATGTGGGAAAGGGCAGGACTAGGGGACAGTGAGTGTGGAGGACTTCTGGGGACAGCAGGGAAGGAGGCCCTGTGGGGGCACCAGATGCACAAAATATAAGTCTGGGAACCTGGTTTGAATTTCAGCTCTTCCCAGTGGAGGCAGTCTCTTTGATGGCAGTCGTTGGACCTTCCTGGAACTCAGGCTTGTCATCTGTAAAATGGAACTATTGTGTCACAAAATCATCAGTAAGAAAAACAATGTCAACTTAAAGTTTCCAACAATAGTTCACAGATCTGTGTGCATGAGGCCTAAAGAGAGAACCTGGCTAGGTCAAAAATGAAAGAATATATGTACATATATATGCATATATATACACATGTACAGATATTTGTCTTTGGGGGTATGTTTGTATATAATTGCTTTTGGTTAAGCAAGAGATGCAGTACATCAGATAGGTATGAATAGTGAAATTAAGTTGGAAATTTGAAAACTAGAGTCCCAGAGTACTACGAATAAGTACTTCTCACCCACCTTGGAAGTCCATTCTTGTCATTAGCTAAAGGATTTGGGCAAATCTCTACATTTCCATGTGTGGTATGGACTGTCAATCATAACATGTAATAACACACAAGAATCTGAGGGATGATCTTGTTGAGGGATGGTTAGTAACTTTTGCTGCATGGCGGTGACTCCTGAAAGTGCCAAATTGGAAAAATCGAGTGACAGCCATGTTCAACAAGAAGGAGCCCCTGATTGCTGAGCGGTGCCTATCCAGGTTGATGAATATGAGCTATGGTGCTGTCATTCACATCCTCTTGTTTGTATAAGGAAGGCACAGTTTAGTTTAATCAAGCCAACTGGCCAAGCTCAAATAGTTAATGTTGGGCTGGGAGTACAGCTCAGTGGCACAGCGCCTGCCTGACAAACACGAGGTCCTGAGTTCGATTCCCAGTTCCAGAAACAAAACAAAACAAAAAATAGTTAAAGGTGAGCCATCAATGGCAGTGAGTCTTTGGCCTCCAATCCAAATGACACTAAGTTACAAAACATTGCCTCAATAGCCTCAGTCACCTCAGTGTTCCTACAGAGCATCCAGGTATACAATCAAATGTCCCTGACTTCACAGCTACTAATTTAAGTGAACAAAGTATTGCATCTCTTTGAAGTTTCTGGTGGCTTGCATAGAAAACTAAGCTCAATAAACTGCATGTATCGATGACTATGGTATTGATAATGATTGATAACTCATTTATTTAGCAATGTCAGTGCCCCAGGCCCTGGGCCAAGTGTTTGATGTGTATTATCTTGTTTTAATCCCACAAAGTTATCAGTAAGTGGTAGTCTGTCCATCAAGCACATGGAAAAAAAAAACAAAACGGTATCTAGATAGATTGAGAAACTCTGTAGAGTCACAAGCTAGCAAGTGAGAAAGTTCCATAGACTCAAAAGCCTGTGTTTTGAGTACTGGACAGGTATGAATACGTCTGCTGTGGGCTTGTGAATAGTACCATTTACCGGGGTAGTTCAGATGCATCCGTCACAAATAAAGACTTGCATTTAAAGCATGAAGAGAAGCTTAGGAAAAGGGAGTCAACATTTAGACAATTGAGAGGAATCATCTTTCCATCTATCATATGTGCTGCCGAAGCAAGCACTAGTACAGGAATCCTCTCTATTTCTGTATATACTATCATGAGTCTAGCAAGAGTTGGATAGAATTGGGTAGTTCCTTACCCAGTTCTTCATATATGGGCATTGTAGGCAAGAATTCATCTCTTAATGATTGGTAAAAATGAAATTTCTGACCAGTGTACCTGCCACGCTAATTTGCTCTAGGGCAAAGTTTCTTGACTTAAGAGCAAAATGATCCGTGACCCCAGTGAAAGACTTTGAGTCTCTCCGTTTAATTCTAAGTGGGAGCATGAATGGGCAGACTCCTTCTGGGAGGTCCAGGGGCTGTGAAGACCCAGCTCCCCAGGGGCTGACCAGTGGGTTTGTATTGAGCTTCTTTCCTGTGTGATGAAGTCTGAAGCCCAGATCATCATATTTACCCAAATAGTGCATTGTGTTTCCCAAGAGTTCAGTTCTTGGAATCAGCTCCAAATTAACTCACCTATCTGTCTTATATTCTGGCTTCATATTGGCTTTAAGTAGTCATGTAATAGGGTATTACCTTGACTTTTAGATTAATTATCAAATAAAAATAAAAATTAATAAGGTGAGAAGAGTGTCTTTACCTGCAACTCATTTCGGAACTGGTGGGGGTGGGGTGGGAAGGCAAGCTATATCTCAGCCCAAGTGAGTCCTGCCTAAACAGTGAGTTGGCCTCTTCCTAGACTTGGTGTGGTCTGCAGCCCTAGCTGGGATCATCTAGAAGGGAGCTCTGAAAATTATGCAATCCAGGGTAAGACTTCTTCTCAGTGCCTGGGAATGCTCCTTAGGAGAGGAGCATTGCCTTTACCCTATCGCTTCCCAGCTCCTTCTTCCTATCTTCATTCAAAGTGCTTCCCTTTTGATCAAAATGAAATCCAGAGGAGGGAGGGAAAATCTCTACTCTCCAGGTTACTTTGATCAGGACTTTTTGCTGGCTTTTTCTGCCCACTTACTCTTTATATCCCTTCCCTTATCTAGATCCCTAACACTCATCTGTTTTTGCCCCATGGACAGACATTCTGCACTCTCCATTCACCTTGACAGTTCACTGCTAGAAGCTGAATGTGTTCCTTGTCCCAGTGGTATTTCTATTTAGTTTTACTCAAAACATTGAAGGTAGAATTTCAGGTACCACATACATATTCTGCTTCCCACTCTGTGACCTTTATATATTGAGGCCATCCTGAGAGTCAGAGGAAGATTTCCTTAAAATGACTGCATTCCATCTGTTCATACTTATCTCCAAGCCCATTGGAAATACATGGAAAAGGTAAACAACTTGCAGGCAGTATCTACACCCGGGTTTGTTCAGTGCATGGTCTCTAGTCATGCCAGCTAACCTTGACCACCATGTTCCTCTTCCAGATGGTAGGTGGTCCTGCTATGAGAGGATTTTACTTGGCCCAGCTCAGGCTGCAGTCAGGCACCTACCTGACTTTGGGCTCCTTAGGGGTCAGGAGCAGGAGAAGAGAAGCTGGGAGCTCCACACTGCATAGACATTGTCATCTCTGGACTGGATAGGAAGAAAATGGTGCTCTTCTCTGGGGAGTCCAAATTATTGATACCCTGTCCTGTTTGGTGCTCTTCTACCTGTGAGACCATCTCCAGAAAGGACCGTGTTTTTAATATACCAGTTTGTCCCTTTAGAAATTATCGTGACACCTGTCAAGAGCTTTCACACCGAAAAAAAAAATATGTCACATTAGCTTCCAAGTTTCTGATTGTCTAAATAACGCGGCAACTCAACATACAGCTGTCTGGCATTTTGACAGTACAATAACCCATAATTCTTCCTGCCACTCAACACTTCAAGGTTAGCATTTTGTAGTTCGTTCTCAAGGAGTATTCATTTAAATTTTCAAGAGCAAAGAGTTGAATGTGGCTGTCTCATACCTTTTTTTTTTTTTTTTTTGATCTTCCCTTATTCACTTGGGTGCCCTTCCCTCTTATTACATATATTTTACAGAATGTTCGTGCTTACACATCAACTTTTTTGAGAGGCAGAATATTTTCAGTTTACTACTTCGCATTCTCCATATCATCGGGGATAAGTGTAGAAAATATCTTCCAAACTCCAGAGATCAGCTGCCTGGCTTGCCATTCCCAAGCATTTGCCCTGGGGTAAAACAAGAAGGAATCTCGGAGAGAGAATGAAGTTGTTTATAACTCTTTCCTGCCTCCATTCAGAAGCCAGGTGAAGTTACTGACAGCCGCCTTCAGAGAAGGTGAAGTTTCCATTTCTTACTTCTCTGCAGGGAAACCTGCTTGCTTGGATCTTTGAGTCCAAAAGCCGACCCTTGCATATTCAGTTATCATCTTTGGTTTACCTGCTGGTTTTTTAATTGTCCTGAATGAGTTGCAACTGGTCAGGTTAGGTAGGATTCCAAAGTTCCTCCTTTCACAATCAAGCTTTCATAATTATGGTATCTATAGAAGGTGGACCAAGTGAACAGTTATGTCTGTAAACATTTTTCCTTATTTCTAAAATGAAGTTATTAGGCTTTGTCCTATCTACCTCTATAGACTTGTAGCTAGGTTAGGATTAGACAATAGAAATGAGTGCATTTTGAGTTATTAATAATTATATTATTTTTATAATGTGCTATCTCCATATTAGATACAATTGTGTGTTTTTTCATTTAATCTGCTACTGGTTTACATAGCTAATCTACAGTGCTGCTTATAGTATTTGCATGGCTTATCATGATATGTGGATCATTTTCTGAGACAAAGATAGTCACTGTAGTAACATGGTTTATTAAGTGCCTTTTCTTGGACCATGTTCCAGGTCAAACATTTGGATTTTGGTCACCTGTAAGACATCTCAGGTTTAAAATTGCTGAGATGAAACAACTGAGTTTTTGGTCAGTGTCTTACTGGTTGACTCAATGAATGTGTCTTGCCTGGCTGGAAAAACCCCCGCCATATCCCAGCTCACCAACTTTTAAGCCCACCAAGTTAAGCACAATTTAAAAGCCTGAATGTGTGTATAAAAAGAATCATTGTGTTTATTCACAGACTGTTTATGTCTTCAAAACCATTAGAGTAATCAGCATCTTACCAGCATTTAGCCCTAAAAATCTCTGTAACATAATTTGCTTGCTGAGGTCTGTAGGAATGGATGTTACTGGCAGGAGAATGAACTCTATCTCCGAGAGTCACTCTGATAAATCTGAGGTGGGCTGCTGGTTGGAAATTATGGAATGTTTGAATCTAGGTTAACAGGGAGTTTCCAGTGTGTGGAATTTCTCTGCTTGGGTGGTTTTGGTGGGGTGGAATCTGAGGTGACTGTCTCTAGTTTATTAGCAGTTTCATGAGTTTCTCTTCTTCAGAATTGCTGATTTTATTTGCTATACATTTGCTATTTCTAAATGGGGAATTTGAAGTCTGGTGTCTTCAATTTGTATAAGATGATGCAAAGTCACAGTTCCATGCTCAAAGTAGCTTGGATGAGGAGGAGGACAGCTTGGCAGGGTTTACCTCAAATATTTAGGTCCTAGCAGTAATGCAGCTAGAATGAATTGTAGATCATTCTATACTTTCCAAAGTTCTTTTGCATCCATTCCTGTAGCTGATCTCAGAATAGTGCTGTGAAGTAGAAGAAAAACAGACTTGCTAAAATTATATTTTTGTCATTTTTTTCAAGTTATAAAAATAGTGCATATCTACCCTAGACATTTTTGAAAATAATGAAAGTCATCCAGAAGGATATTAAGTTTGCTTGTGATGCCCCACTTCCCACAAGTAACCATTTAAAATCCTCTTTCACAGACTCCTTTTGGTATATACTTGCACTGTACACACCTGTCGATCATATATTTTAAACTGTGATCATTTTATAAATTTATTGTTTCAGACTTTTTATATAAATACTTACCCATGTTGTAAATAGTCCTCAAAACTCCAGTGTTCAATACCCGAAGAGTTGTTTTCTATTGTTAAAACACAACAAAATGTACAATGCAGTACAAAGTAAAGGATGTTTTGTACTATTGCTTTGGAATGAAGTTCTTTTCACTTATTCTCTTTTCTATTTAGTATCAAGAAGTATGTCTCAACACGTACTTTAAAAATTTTTTTTGAACACACCTCTTATTATGTCCTTAAAATGTTAGAGATGGAAGATGGAATGATGAGGAGGCTATTTCTGACTACTTTTTGAAGGCTTATTATTCAAAGTGTCAGATGGAAAGGTAGAGGATTTGTTTTCAATTCTCAGTGGGCAAACAGAAACAAACAAACAAACAAACAAACAAGAAACCTACTTCAGGTTGCCTCAGGGTACACAGTGGAAGGGCCAGGTGTCCCCCAAAGTGGCATCTGCCTTTTGAGCACCTCTTACTGCCTGAGAGGTGAGAACAGCACTGTTGGCAAAGGCCCACTCTCCGAGTGGTTGGGGTTCTCTTTACTCACATCTTTCCCTTGTGGTTAGATTATGCAATGGAGAGGAAATAAAGTGTTGTTCCTCCCCATGCCATGGCTTCTTAGGGCTGTCTCTCTCAGTGCTGTCATGTGACAACTAGGCCACCTGCCTGCTTACTTCCATGCCTCCCTTTCTCTTTATTACAAACATTTGGGGGAACATCTATCAAATTCCAGGCCCCCTGTTGGAAGAGTGTGGAGGGTCAAAGATGTGTAAATATAAGCCCTGGTCCTCAGAGTTCATCTGGGATTGAAACCCAAAATGCAAACAGGTAACCATGGTAAAATATGATATATATATATATTAAAAAAACTGTCCCCTGTCCCCACTCTTGTCACTTATAAGT
Organism: Dasyprocta punctata; assembly: GCA_004363535.1. Taxonomy (NCBI): domain Eukaryota; kingdom Metazoa; phylum Chordata; class Mammalia; order Rodentia; family Dasyproctidae; genus Dasyprocta; species Dasyprocta punctata. Next base: position 80,832 of record RJWM01001113.1, read on the forward strand.
TCCTGAGTCTCATTTTTCCTTATTCATAAAATTAAGGTGGAAAAGCCAGATGATAACGATAAAGATAATAGCTAGCATTTATTGAGCATCCATTATGTTGTTGTAAGAACTTTACACATACTGGCTCATTAATATTCAGTGCTTCATGGAGTAAAGGGTATCGTGACTCCATTTCTTAAGTGAGGAGCCAGGGATCACAGCTCCATGGACAGATGGTGCAACCATGAAGCTGGCTGACTCCAGATCTTGCTCTTTTGAGACTATCCCTCACCTTTCTTGACTCTCTTCTTGCCTCGGTACTTCTTGGCCTCTTTGCCTAAGTGTAGGATCCCTGTCATACACTATACCCAACACAGGACAACACTCATAGTGTAACCTGGAGTTTGCTCTCATTCATCATGGAGGACTGAATCTCCCTTGAGTGTTTCCCAAGCACACTGGTTCCCAAGACCCTGTTGTTTCCCTATCGGACTTCAGAAAGTCACAGAAGTGGGGAACTACAGGATTGGGAGGGACCCGAGAGGGAAAACTCTTCTCTCAACTACTCATTTAGATGTATGTTCACCAGCTTCTACAGCTTCAGCTCCTTGAGGTCACTGTACTCCAGGCTGGTCTTGCAGTAGTGACCAAAACAGCCATGACCTCTTCTCTTTGGGAATCAACAGCACAACCCAGAGGGCTGGGAAATACAGTGTCATGTAGCTGGCACCACTGCTAGGGAGAAAGCAGTAAGGGTAAAAATATTTCCAGGCTGAAATGTGTCATCCCTCCTGACTTGTAGAGCCAGTCAGTTCTGGCCAAAGGAGGCCCTTCTCTGCTGTGGGCAGCTCAAGCTTCTGGGCCTTGCAAGTTCAGAATTACTAGTAAAAAGCTTTTGTCCAAAGCACCTATCTAGAGACTGGGATTTAGCATCATCATTGTACCTGGTTTACCAAAACAACAACAACAACAACAACAACAATAAACCTTCATCATAATGGAGGAAAGAAACGGAGGAAAAAAGAACTAGGTTTTAGATTTTTATGAATTATTCTTTTGCCTATTGAGATTTATAGTAAGCCAAAATATCTGGTTCTTAGATTGGTTGGAAAGAAAAAAAAATCTATATATGTATATATGCATGGCTGAACAATGTCAGACTTTCACTGTGTCTTCGGTTCCTCTCAGTCTCTGATCTAGGGACTTCTATAGCTTGATTCCAGCAAGAACAGGCACTGCTTCAGTATTCATTTCAGTGGCATTGACAATGCTGACAATATAATTGACCTAAAAAGTTCTGGATTTCCTGTTAATGCACTTTAGAAATGTACATCAACTACCAAAAAAAAAAAAATCATTTCTATCTACACTTCCTTTGATTTCCATTTTCAAGAGAGAGGCTTCATCATTATTATTCTATTTGAATAGCACTGATATCGTGAAGGATGGAAGGAGATTTCTATTGTATGCGGGAGTACTTTATTTCGATATTTTCTTTGTCTGATTATACATGATAAACACACATTAGTGACATTTCGTGCATGTTTGGAAGATAAATGGGGATATCTCTTTAAACCATTCCTGACACTTGCTAACCTGTGAGCTTAATGGCATTTTCTCTTTGATTCAATAATTTGTCTGTCAAAAAAAAAAGCTGGGCTGACATTCTCCTTGTTGTGGGATTGAAATGGAAAGAAATCTCTTCTCTTGAAGATAATTTTTTCTAAATTGAAGGGAACATTTTAGGATAAAAATGTTTTTGAAATTATTTGGGGTTTTGGTGGTGGAGGTGGGGGCAGGGGCCGGGAGGGTGGTGCTAATGAATGCTACAGCCCTGATATTATATGTGTAGCAAGTGATAAAAGCCAGTCCATTACCTCCTTCTAAAAGTCCTCTTGAAATAATTAGGGGACGTGTGAAATCTTGCAAATGAAGATGGCTTCCCCTTCATCTTCTTCTTGTGTGAGGCCGTCTGCCTCCTTTTTTGGAGGTGTTTGAATGGGGTGTGTGTCTGGGTACACTTAAGAGATGTCTCTGACTCTATCTGCCTGCCGTGGTTCCTGCCATCCTCCTTCTGTGGGGAAGGGGCGAGGGAGAATTCTACCCCTTCTGGCATTATCCTGTCAGGGCTCTAAATCCAGGTGGCCATTTTTTCTTTGGTGATGATGAATGTTAAAGGTGAAGCTGAAGTTTAGGGGACAAATTGGGACTGGGAGTGGGGCTTAGAACTCTTCAGGGAGCCTTTTGTGTTCAAGGTAAAAGTGGCTAAGCCAATTGGTCAAGAGGCCATGTCAAGGTCATGTCATGTGACCCCATGATGCAGCCCTGACCCTGTTAACTCAGACCCCTCTCAGCTTTGCCTCAGAGGGCCTCTTGGACTTCTGATTATATGAAGTCGATGGGAGGAGGTGGGCTGTGGTAGCAGACAGCAGGGAAAAGAGAATGCTTGGTGTTCAGAGCCTGTCCCCTTGTCCACCTCAAGAGCCCCTTCGAAGGACCCCATTTTCTTATTTGACTGCCTTTGTATGTTTGTTTTAATAGAATATGTTTTCAGCAAAACAACTTCGAGCAGGACATATTTATCCTGTTTTAAAAATTGAAAAGTTCTTAAGTAGGGACAGTGGGGGGCAGTGATGCTGCGAGAGCATTTTGGCACTGGAACAAGATGGCTGCGGTGGGAGAATGCTGGTTCCCCTCCTTTTGTCTTTTTCCTAATGTTTTAGCAGTGTTTTTTAGGTTTCAGCAACAGCTGTAACTTGAATTTGTATTATGTGGCATGGGAAGAAGAGCCTTAGTGGTCTGCTGAAATTCAGGGGCAACTGTGAATGTTTTGTCCCTCCTCCCTTTTTTTGTCTAATAAAGTACAAAACAAAGATTTGGGAAAAATACAGTGTCATTGGGCAGTCTTATATTCAGTCATTCTGCAGTTTACCCAGCATCTATTAACCTCTAGGCACAGGCCTAGGTCCTAGGAGTGCATCCTGGTCTTAACTTGCTGAAAGTGGAGTTGGTGATAAAAGCTGGGTTTCTTGACTGCTGACCTGATGCTTTAAAACATTTCGTGCTACCTCCCTACAGACTGCTGTAGGTGCTGGAGGGTCTCAGATCCTTTCCCATGGTGTGGTTGTTCATCCTTGTTGCATCCTGTGCCCATCTGGTCCTGGGATTGCCCTGTCTGGGGACCTGGGTAGGTACTTTCACGGTGTAAGAATAGTCAACTCAAAGGGGCAGACAGGAAGTCACTAGCCTTCACACGTGTTTCCCCCTGTAGGACTTCACACCAGTAAGTAGGGCTGCTTCTCAATATTTGCCATCCTGAGCACTTTTATATCATAGACCTCATCACATAACAAACAAAAGTGACCTTCCATCTCACAGTAAATATGATTCGTGGAGTTGCCATGTGAAATCTCTAGAAGGATTTAAAAATCATTTCTACAGTTTTGGGGTTTAAGAGTAAATTCATTATGATTTGAGCTTTGCCATATTTAACTATAAAGTTTGAATTGATTTGCACTCGACTGACAAGTGAACATAATGTTTCTTTTTGTTGAAATTTAATGGGACATTTATTAATCTTAGTTTTGTAATTTTTATTTCATGTTTTTGGAGCCATATTTTTTGTTTTTGTTTTGCTTTATTTTATTCCAGATCTCAAGTATTTCTTTTGACTTTTAAAAATTTTTAAGGAGCATACTTGATGCTATTCCTATAGCTTATAGATAAAAGACTCTGAGAATTGATGACCTTGTACTCCCTTCCTTGAAGCCATATCCTGTACCTCAACCTGGGCTACCCTATGGAGCATCCCAGATGGGCTGGCCTTATTTGCAAGCCTCTTATAGAAAACTCTATGGCTGGCCTGGGAGCCAGGGAAGTGACCTTAAAGACTTAAGGAGAACCATGGTGTACTAGTCAGCTTAGGCTACTGTAGCAAAATCCCATAGATGGGGTCCCACCTATGTAACTTCACTTAATTGTAATTACTTGCAAATAGTTCCTGTCTAAATATTTATATGAAAGCCCCATCTCCAAATACCATCACATTGCGGATTAGAGATTCAGCATAGGAATTTAAAGCGTAAACATTCAATGTATAACATATAGTGTGATGGAAAACTATAGTTCTCAGAGTCTGACTGAGTTTCAATTCCTTGTCCCACTACTTTTTAACAATGAGACTTAGGATAAATTGGCTATACTCTGAGGTTCACTTTTGACTTCTGTGAAATGGGGATAATGATTCATGTGCAGATTTGTTTTTATGTGCATTAGAAGTAGCATGTATCGAATGTCCACCCCAATGGTGGCTCTTCTCTTTATGATTCCCTCCTGTTACCTGGAGGCTTTTCAAATTGAATGAACACAGTAGCTAATTTTTAATGGACTCAAATGTGTGTGATGTGAGACTGTGACAGAGACAGGGTGGGAACACAAAGGTTGGGAGCATGACTGGAGACCGGGGTCAGGTGAAGTTTCTGGCACTGAGGCGAGGCTGGGCTCCTAGAGGAGTTTATTTCTACAGTTCCGGGAAGGCTCAGGCTTGGGTTGTGCCAAAGTGCAAAGGGTGGACTGAAGAGGCATTTTGGAGCTCAGGGCTTGGAAAGGGCTGGCAGTTCGGGGCTTAAAGATCCCCAAGTTGAGAAGATCTCAGTTTGGGAGTTTTTCACTGGAAGAAGATCTACACTTTAACCTGATGGTAGTCACTTTTGCCATTTCCAGAATGAAAGACGCATACTGAAATAGCGGAGGGAAGGCCAATATTTATGCACAACTGATTCTAAACTTTGGGAAGGACCCACAGATTTACAAAAGGGAGAATGCCTCCCCCCCAACTACTGTGAGGATATACATGGTTGGTTGAGACTGGCAAGTGGAAGGAACATCAGAGGCAGTCAATAATCCCCCAAATCCTTCCTTCTGACTAGTGGCTGCCTGCAGCAAATTAACTTTTCTAGCTGGCTCAAGTCAAGCCCGGCCTGTAGTGGGAGGAAGTGGCTGTCCCCCTTCTTCCTTCCCTCCTCCACTGGAGTGCCTGAGGTGCTTCTATTCCACCCGTGGGAGAGACTGACATGCATCATCACAAACCTTGTAATCAACATTAAGCAATAAATATGATTCAGAAGTATGTTATATGATACGTTTGAAGACGATATATGCTACAGGATAAAAAGAGGGAAAGGGAGTAGGTAATCGACCTCGTAGTCCTGGTGGAAGTATTGGGACCGGTTGCAGTACTAAACAAGGTGGTGGCGGTGGGGCTTTATTGGGAAGGTAAGATGAATAAATGCCTGCTAAGCAAGTTGTGGGATGAGTTGAAGGAGAAAAGCGTTGTTAAAATGAAATTTTCATCTCTGAGCTCACAGATATCTGATATAGAGAAGAAGCATCCTAACACTGCAAGGCATGAAGTTTAATTTCTCCTTGACAAATCTAGGAGCATGCTTAGACTGGAGGTGGGAAATAGCTCTGCCCACCCGCCTTGATCATTTGTGGCTCGTGGTACCACTAGACAGTGCTTGGCATCAGATGGGGTTGCAAAGTGGGTTTTGAAGCCAAAGTTCTGTAGCTAAGATAGGTTTGGTGGGCCTCTTAATGGCTCAGGCATTTGTTGGATGAGTAACTTCAGTTGGTAAATGTAACACTGAATGAATTTGTGAGTGAGTAAAGACAAACTTATCTGTGTTATGAATGGGTACTGTACAAGTTCCACCACAAGTTCCCTCATTGTACATCTGGTCTCAAGGGTAATTGTTTGAACGTACTTTTCTTTCAATATTAGACATTTGCATCCCTGAGGAAATGTTCAGATAATACATTGAGAAATGATCTAACTTTAGGTAGTTTGAGTTTTAAAGTAAATCCCAATTCAGTTTAGCTGTAATCAAGGTAGAGAGTGTTTTCTGAACCAACAGGTGATTTTTCCTACTCATTTACGGTGAGAGCAGACTCAGGTCGATAGATGTGTTACTGACTGTTCCATTCTGATGGACAACAGTCACGCTGGGCCATCAGTTATGAGATGGAGATGGAGGTAGAGGGTTGGCTGTCCATGGCGTCTACTGGTTACCAAACATTAGATATTATCCAAAAGATATGGGAAAACAGTGAGAGAGACAGTGCCAGACAGTCCACAGGTGGCCTTGTCTTAGGTGTCCTGTATCAGAGGTTCAGTCTGTGGTTCTCAGCATCTGTATTTTTTAATTGTTTCTCAGATAAGCTTATTGAATATGGTATAGGGATTAAGGAACCACTGCGCTGAAGTCAACTCGAGGGCAGGAACTAAGTCTTCTTCTTTTAAAAATAATTATTTTATTGGCATCTACTTTCACATAGAAAAAAGCAGTAACTTCTTATTGCTTAAAGCCAAACAAAAAAGACCCATCCATCCCATTCCCTTCCATCAAGGTAGTGATACAGGGGAACAAAACTTCCAACCTACTATATGTCCAGTACGAGTTTGTGTTCTCCAAAATTGAAGAATGAATTTTAAGAACAACGGAGGTTAAGAGCAGAATATATTTATTGAGAGAAAGAAAACTTCTGTCTGAGAGAGAAACAGAAGGGGTCCTGAGGGGGTTGCCAAAGACTCTGGTTTTTTTGTTTGTTTGTTTTTTGTTTTTTAGGGACTTTTATAGAGTAAAACCACAAAGTGAGGCAGGTCTAAGGTGGGGAAAACATAGGAACTTGCAAGGTGGGCATGAGGTGGGACAGAGCTATGGCCAACCAATAGGGTTAATTGCACTGGTAAAATTGATTAAATCAGGGACAAATGGGGAAGAAAGTCATGTAGCAAGGGGGCATGCTTAAAGAGCAGTGACTTTGTCTGTAGGGGGCTGGAATGGTGATGCCTGGCTTCCTCAGTGTGAGAGACCTATTTAGAATATTAATCTTTAGGATGTGGGTGTATTTGCGTGACCTTTTGTGTTGACGTCTGGCCCATGGCGGGAGGTGTCTGTCTCCTCTGATGTTGCAAGATATCTGGTCTTCTGCACTGCCTCCTTCAAGGGCCCAGCCCTATCTGACTGTCTATAATGTTTCTACCTAACTCAGCTGCCTGTAACAGCAGCGTTCCAAGGCCCCCTCCATCTTCCCTCCATATACAAATACGTATAATTTTTAGTTTAGTCTTTTAAATAGGACTATTAAGTAAACATTACTATGCTCCTTGTTTTCTTTCTAAAATGCCAGTACATTGTATATATTCTTCACATATTTTAAAACTGCATGATATTCCAGAGTACAGAAGTAACTGAGTCTCTGCATTTTTCTGGCATTCATAGAAACACTTGAGAAGCATTTTTCCTGTGTGGTGGGACACAGCTAAGTGCTTCCCCCTACCCCTCATCCTTCCTCCTCACTTTAGCACAGGCTGGTCCTTGTTCTCTCTGTCTCCTCCCCATAGGAAGCTTGTCATTAAAATCAGTTGATTTAGTGCTCTGGGGGGAAAGGTCTGGGTTGTGTGGAGTGTCCCTCCAACGCAGGGGTTCTGGGGGATTTGCAATAGAGTTGTTGTTTCGCAAGGTGAAGGAGAACTGGGCAGCCAGTCCACAGTGTACATACTGCCATGTTCTCGGGCGAGACTCAGACCCTGTCTTTAAAAAGTCTATAAACCATTTATGGAGATGGAGCTTTCTCTTGCTGGAGAGCTCACACAATCCCACAGCGCAGGAGATGTGGCGGGTCTGCAGGACACCAGCGAGCACTCCAGCTGCCCGGAGCAGGCGCAGGCCAGCCCAGGGTGAGGCCTTGAACCAGGCTCCAGAGAGCCCGAGGGGTCTCTGAGGACACCATGTGCGTGGAAGGAGCCACTCACCGCAGGACACCGTGTTCAGGGTGGCAAGCTGCAGTGTAAAGCTCACGTAAACCAAGAGGTTTAGAAGCCGCATGAAGTAAGGGCTCTCTGGGACCTCGGAGAGGAGAGACAACAGCACCGGAAAGCTCAGCCCGGAGCCGACCCAGGCTCTGAGAGCCCCTTTCACAGACACATAAATATTTCATAATCATCTGTCTACAACCAATCTAGGGGAAAAAAAATCTTTAAATAGACTGCTCAAAAGGCCAAAACCTGAATTTTAATTGAGGTATTTTGAATTACTCCCATTAGTCAGTCGCGCTGACTTTTTCTTAGTGAGGGGTGGATTGTTTTTGAAAGGGGAATCGGAATTATTAGCAGCCCTTAAAAAAAAAAATAAAACCTATCGTTCCTGCTAAATAATAAACTAGGCTTCTTTTATTTTATTTATTTATTTATTTTTTTTATGATGTGGCTCTTTCAGAGAACAAAGCAAGAGGGCAAAGTACCGTGAGCCACACACATTAGAGATGCCATTTGAAAAGCAAGCGTTCTGGGTGTTCCGATGCCTTACCAGGCAGTTCGTGGCCAAGTCTCCTGGTGGGGCTCTGGGTCCTGTGAAAGTTTGCAGGATGAAGGAGGAGGCGTGTGCGTGTGCATGTGTGTGAAAGCGTGGGTATTTATATATTTATTTTCCCTTTCTCTGCCCCCTGGGCCTACAGTCTCCCGCAGCTGATGTAACAATCCTCTTGGACGAGCCCCTTGTATCTCACGCTAGCCAATTTCGACAGTCTGAAGTGCTCAAATTGAGCCATTTTGTTCTCTGTAAAATCAACCTCAGGCCATTATGTGTGGTTTTTCATTCACTGCCTGCCTCCCTTCTCCCTTGCCTGGGCTGGCCTCTTCCCCACCCTTCCCGCTCCTCTCTCCTTTTCCCCTTTTGTTCCCCCTCTGAGGGCTGGGAGAAAGGTAGACAGCCTTTGGGACAGCCCTGTGTCCAGCCTGGCCACATCAACTCCACTCTGGCAGAATTTGCTTTGAGATCTGTGTCTTGGCGCGGGGCTGCGGGGTCATCCCCCTCCATAACTGAGCTTGCTTATTCATCTGTTTCCCATGTACTACCCTCTCCCCATGCTGGCCTTTGTTGCCATAAATTGTTTGAAGAACAGCTTGCCCTGGCATCCACACCACCTCTTCCAGGGTGAGACTGGCACCGTGGCACTCATGAAGTTCTCCCTCTTCCCCTTACCCCAGTCCTAGAGGACACTTAGAGGTGGCACAATTAAGGCCCCATCCAGACTCACAATCTCTTTGCATGGCCTTTGTGCACTGATAGGGGAAATGTTAATTGGTGCTCAGGCCTGAGACGGGTGTTTCAGGAGGATTTATCGTCATAAGCAAAGGAGGAGTTGGTCTTTGTGATGGTTGGGAGTCCACACTTGCCTGCTTCTGATTATTTTTAAAACCAATGGTCGTGATGGATCTGAATCTAGTAATTTATTCGATTTTGGGTCATTAACCCTTGTTCTGCTTATGGCAGCAAATGATTTCATCGTCAGAGATGATGAGTGTTCCAAACTGTGGGGTACTTGACTTTCTCTAGCTCCCATCTGAAAATCAATTTTAAGCAAGTGGCAGGCATTAGAAATCCTTTCTGCATATAGGTTTCGGCAGCATTGCCCCTAGGATGTAAAGTTGCAAGGCGGCAGCGGGCTGGGGTGAGGGGGGAATGTCTACTGCCAGCGTGTTTGTGTGGGCCTGGGTAATGTCCTGAGAAGGCTGTACAATAGCCTGTGTCACAGAGCTCTGAGGGGTGGGGAATGATCGCGGTTTGGACATGAGGAAGGATGGGGAGAGAGGGGCAAGCGTCTGCCCAGTGATCCTGTCTTAGACAGAATACAGTAGCTTGAAATCATTGTTTTCATTCCCAGTGACTGAAGACTGGAGAGGCTTTACCAGTTAAGTTTTTCAAATTGGCAGCAGTTTAAACACTTTTTTTCCCCCCTGTTTTTGCCGGGTATACCCATTCTGTGGTTGACCTTGAAACACATGAATTTATCTTTGAGGAAAAAAATTTTTTTTTAAATCCTAAAACACCTTTTGCCTTCAAAGCCAAGGCTGGCTTCTGTTAAACTGGAGGTGCTACATGAATAGGTGGCATGGCCCAGCATCCCAGACCACAGGGCACAGAGTGGTGGCGTGGCTGCTACTGGCCTGTCTCCCAGCTGGGCAAGTGACCAAGCATTCCTGTGGCTCCCCCCACCATGTCCCTCTGCCACGCTGGACACACTGACCAGCAGTGTTTGGGGTCAGGGAATTCCTTCAGTGCCTCTGAGGAATGGACCAGTGTTTGATCAGGGTTAGAGACCTCTCTGAGGCCGGGCCCATCCCTGAACATTTCTGGGGTGAGCCTGCCCTTTCCTTACCTCAAATGATGGAAAACATCTTTCACTGCTGAATTTTCAGGTTGAAGTAAGTGTTTGAGGGAAAAGATTGATTTTTAGAAACTTTTAAGTGGAAGAGACTTAATGATTGTGTTGCCTTACTTTTTGTAGGTGAAGAACGTATGACCAAGACATATGGGGACCTTATTCAAGGTCATCAGACTACAGAGAGCAGAAGTAGTATGCCTGGGACAGGAGCAAAGTTTCCCCTCGGTCTAGGCATTATGGGCCCTCTATGTCTGTAAGGACTTTATAAACAATAATAAAACCCTGTCCCATTCCTTTATTACTACTAGGAACTGACATATCCAAGAATGTCAGTCCCTGCTGAGGTGAGGGCTCCCCACTCTTTGGTACACCATTGCTTCTAATTCTCAGTTCTGTGTGTTTTATTTTTTTTCCACCAAGCTAAGATGTACCCTTTCTCCAAAAAAACAAGCAAATGAAAAACCAATCTTGCATTAGAAAAGCTCCCTTCTTCTTTTGGCATTCAGTAAGAAAAAAAAAATGACCTTTGTATGTGCTCACAGAAGCCAAGATTAGTGCAGAAAAGTTGAAGTGTTTACAGTGCAAGATGTAGGAGGTCCCCCAAGATGAAGAGATGGGCTTCCCCTGCCACTTGCCTCACCCCTGCATCTCTCTGATATGGGGGTGTAGGATGCTGGGTCAGGGGCTCCTAGTCTTTGGTCTGGGTTAAATGCAGTGGAGTTGGGAGATTGTCAGGACTCCCTTCTAAACCTCATTCTCTCCCACATCATTAGCGCCTACAGGGAATCTCTTGGTGGTCTGTGTGTGTCTCTCTGTGGTCACTTTGGCCAGACTGGTTGCTGGCTGGGCTTTTCTTCCCTGGAGCCGCTCCCCAGAATGGCTGGGTAACTCTCCCAGTCTGCCTCCAGCTGCTGAGTCATCAGTTCTGACAGACGGCTGCCTCTGTGCCGAGTTGCAGCCCCCCCAGCCCCTCACTTCATCTTCCCTCTGTCAGAACTCACCCCTTGGCAGAAATCTCTTCCAAGAGCTAAATGCAAGCCTCAAATAGATGCCGTCAAGGTATTTTTCATAATTTTCAAAGATAATTTCTCCTCCACGCCACCTTCTCTCTGTTATAATTATGGCTTAGCATCCATCTAAATCTACACAGCAGTCAAGTCCCCCCTCCTAAAGAAGGTGGTGGTCTCTTGCTGCCCAGAACCCCTGGGAAAAGGTCCACTGGACAGGAAGGTTGAACAACCCAAGGTTCCCTTAGCGCTGGGTTTACATGCAAACCAAAGGAGTTATTTTCCTATGAAGAAGGAAATTTTAAAATGGCTTCTTGTCATTTTGTTCTAGGAAAGCCCCCTGAGGATTTTCCCCACACGTGAAGTCCATGGTAATGTTATTGGTGCTCTTTCTCTGGTTTATTCCCATATTTTTCAGAGTAGGTGACCACTGTTCCAGAACATTCTGGCAGTTTCTTTATCCTGTATTCTTCCCTCTCATATCTCCTCACTCAGGAAGAAGTCAAGGAAATAAGTCCTTTGTCTCCCTGAAACTTCATGCCCATCTCTCCCACCCCTTAGTCCTTCTGGTGGCTGGTTGTCAACAGGTGTTGTGGACACAGAAGAGAGAGGGGGCCAGCCTGTATCTTGGGGCCTCAGGAAGAACTGCATGTGAGCAGTCCCAGCTGAACTGAAGTCCTGGGGGTAAATTATCCTCCACTAGGAATCCTGGGACTTGACATTCAAAAATTCTATTCATTGAAAACAGACTAGCCCTGAAAACCTGGTTTAGTAGATAAAATCTGTAACCACAAGAGGATAAATCTAGTTTGGCTTGTTTGTACTGGTCTAATTTAATATGATCTCCCTTGGAGTTTCCAGCGTCTAGATTTTCTAGATCATTAAATCCATTACTTTTCAGTGTTAGTTTTTTTTTTTTCCTTAGGAGGATGGGGTAAGAAGTGGATATATATATTTTAGTGGCATCCTACACTAATCATGGGAGCCTCATCAAAGCCTATTTAGAGTGTGAAGTAACTAATTTCTGGGCCCAAGGGCTCTGAAGGTGGCTTCCATCCATTTAACACATAAGACACCAGCAGCTGAGTCAGAGAAGGGGTCTGCTGGATGCAGCCGCTGCTATAATAGGGCCCACAGGTGGGGTATATAGGGCTCACTTTTACCTCCTACAGTGCTGAATGTCAGGGTGGTCATCACATATTCCCCAACATTCAGAATGATCTAAGAGCCACTGCCATGGGCTCATATGTGACTTTCATAAAATGGGCCACCTCTTGGATCCTGGGTTCCCTCACCTGTCTGGTTGAACAGTTGTCACTCCTGCCTCAGGATCAGTGCATGATGTGGCTGAGAGTTATGTGCAAGTCATCACATGCTTGTGAAAGTAACCCTATTACCTAGACTGAGGATCTGAGCCTCAGTTTCTCTATCTATAACAAAGGAAATCTGTGGGATTAACTGAGATTTTAATATCATCTGTCCTTTCTATATGGACTTTGCTAAGCAGAAGGTGATTAATCAGAGTCCCAGGGAGCTGTGGCATCTTGGAGAGTTGATGCCACCCCCAGCTGTCCTCCAGGGACCAGCTTTGGGCAGGTGGAGAAAAGCCAGGGAACAGTGGAATGTGGTCAAGGGTCTGGACACTGAGGAGGAATGCACAGGCCTGTCCCTGTGTTCCTAGGGTATCTTGATGAATGGGGTGGAGAGGAGGAGTCCACAACTGAGTGGATGGGGGCACGGCAGGCTGAGGAGGACCCTTCCACTGGGTTCCCTTCAGCTCATGTTCAAGGAGGAGCAGGAGCTTGGCCAAGGAAACACAGGGACTGTGTGAGAGGAAGATTGTTACTCTAAAATTAGAGGTGGGGTCTGAGTCCAGCTCAGGTATGCCAAACTGTCCAAATGGCGTGGAGAGGATCATCTGGACCCACCCAAAGTTAGTCCCCAGAGGGCTATTAAGCAACAGCCTATTGTCAGCTGAGCTTCCAGTTGCACATTGCAGGTCACTGTAGCCCTCAGTGTGTCCTAGGTCCACACCCCCGTCCAGAGTGGAGTAGCGTCTTGCCAACTAGAGTTCTCCACCCTGTTTATAGCCTCAGCTCTGTGACTGCAGGCCAAGAGCATCTCAGAGGCTCATGTCAGACCTACACTTGCTCCAGAACCAAGATCGTGACCCAGATAGCACACAAGAGTTTCTGTGTCCCATCCCCACAGCGAAGAGCCTATGAAAAATGAAAGAAATTGTTCATTCCATTCTGAATTTACTCGCATGGTATTGTGTGTATGTGAGAAAGTGTGTGTGTGTGTTTGTGTGTGTGTGTGTGTGTGACATCTATGTATTTCCCATAAATTTTCTTTAAACACTAAAGATGGTCTTTTCTTTAAATTTTTAGTATTTTCCCTGAAACAGTCCCTTTGAATTTTCTCCATCCCATGACCTCAAAGCAAAAAGAGAGTCCGAGGAGAAAGAAAGCTGGGAGGTGAATTGCGCAACTAGCTAGTAGGAGCAGTGAAGCAATGTATATGGGCATGTGCATGTGTGTGTATACACTTGTGTGAATATGACAGACATAGGAACCAGGCACTATATTATATGGTGCACTTCCTTGAACAGAAGGTGGTACACAGTGCCTCTTCCTGCATAACGGGTTGGTCTCTTCATACAAGCCTACAGGCCAAAGTGCTAGCTGCTGAATATTATTAGCCTGGGTGCTCTCAACAGGTCAGGAGCTGTAGTAAAAACCTATTGTCTGGCTTTGTCTTTGGAATAATGAAATCACTAATCTACTTGATCTGGCCAAGTCAGATAAAGAAGAGAGTGAAGAATGCCGTGTTTTGGAGATGGAAGGTACTTGTAAAAGCAATTTCTTTTGGGGAGGGGGAGAAAGGAAAGACACATAAGGAAAAAAAAAACAGAGCAAAGACTGTTGGAAACCTTTTAATTAGTACTAATTACCTCAGCAAAATATGTTGGGCGCTTGAAAGGATTTGTGTCAGCAAGTGAAAGATCAAAGATTGCTAGGCTCGTATTTTAATCTGTTGGCTATAAAAAAGAATGAAGGGGTGGTAGTGGGACCCAGGAGAATGGCTGCCCAGGTGGCTGTGCCCTTAATCCCTTCTTTACTGCAGCAGCCGGAGGCCTAGCCCCAATTACATAATGAGATGATTGAATTTAATTTTTTCCTTTGACTTCTAAGTGGTGCAGAGGAAAGAGAGGGTCATTTTCTCCCCTTCAGTGAGGATGGGTGGAGCTAGGGATGGTCACCTTGGTAGCTGCAGAATCCCTTCTTTGATTGTCCCAAACTCTCATCCAGCAGAATGACACTTTAATTTTGATTTTGAAATGAAATCAATCATCAGAGCTGCAACAACAGCAGCAGCAACAACAAGCCACACACAGGAAAGTGTTCTTTAAGGAGGAAGGAGTCGCTGAGTGTACAAAGAAGGGGGGGCCTTTTGATGTGGTTGAGCTGTGGTTGGAACTTATCTGGGGTAACAGGTAAACTGTGTTACTGGAAACCTCTGCCTGCTGGATTGATTGCCATGACAGCTCCTTGGGGGAGGGGGGAGAAAGAAGCGGGGAAGGGAGGGAAATAAGGAGGGAGGGAGGAGAGTGGTGTTCACAGAGCCCTCACAGGCAGCCTCTGAATGCACTTCTCTTGCTTCCCACCATTACTCTCTTCCCTTCCTCTTTAAGCATGCGTGAGGCTGGGGACAAGTTTGTGCTCTTCCCCATGCCCATTCTTGGACATTCCATTCAAACCAATGGCTTCTCTCTTCAAGCACCTGCAAGTTTTTGTATTCTGGCCACTTGAACCACTCACCTCTCAACCAGTGCCTGATATGAGGAGGTAGATGAATATCCCAGTCACGTGGTTCCTCCTTTAGGATACCACTGAGAGATGATCCATGTGGTGCTCCCGACTAGCCTAAAGCAGAAATTGGCAGATGATCACTGGTAGGCTCAATCTGGCTGCTCAGTCAGTTAAAAAGCATTCGCAGGATCACAGGCCCCTCCATTTACACTGTGTCTATTTATGCCTTGCTTTAATACAGTACTGCGTATTTATAACAGAGATCACACCACCCACGAACCTACCATCTCTACTCTCTAACCATTTACGTAAAGAGTTTGCTGATCCATGCCCTAGTGGGGTTGAACCCCAGTCGATTCCAGCAGTTACCTACCACATGATGTGCATTCTTTCTTCATTCTCTTTCCTCTCCCCCTTTTCAGTGCTTTATGTGAGTCCTTCCCAAATAAATGCTTGGTATCATGTCTTCATTTCAAGGTCACTTCTGGAGCTCCCTTCTAACACTGTGTGTAAATGTGTACTCAAAAAATGACAGAATCCCCTCAGAGTTTCACCTTACCCTTTAGTCCCTGCAGTTGTCAAAGTTTGCACCCTCAGAAACGGAATGAAGCAAATTGTAGCTTGCTTCGAACCTAGCAGATAATTCTGCATGTTGTCACTATGACTGAAGGAAGAGACCCCAAGTCATGGAGCCTTTTCTTCATCCCTTGAGCTCCTGTTTTATCTCTTAGGAGACAGGCTGCAGAAAGAACCCAAAAGGAAACCTACATAATAAAACCAAGGATACTGGCTGTGGGTCCATGAGTATGGCTCAGTATTTTGAGCACTACTTTTTTTTTTTTTTTTGGTTTGGTTTGGTTTTTCATTCTAGAACATGTGATTACAGTGGCCCAATTCCCTTTCAGAAAGCCTGACCACTGGTCATAGTGTCTAAATATCTACCACTTCTGGGAAGTTCGACCAAAGAAGTTTTGGATTTCAAATCTACTAGTGTTTGCATGTGTCTCTTTGTAGTGATACATGCACATATAAAGTGACTGCTACTGAAAATCTGACATAGAACCCCTATTTATA
Organism: Dasyprocta punctata; assembly: GCA_004363535.1. Lineage (NCBI taxonomy): Eukaryota > Metazoa > Chordata > Mammalia > Rodentia > Dasyproctidae > Dasyprocta > Dasyprocta punctata. The sequence continues at coordinate 96,931 of RJWM01001113.1, forward strand.
TGAGTACTTTTTGACCTCCCATATCTGTTGGCCTCAGTTAGTTAATTTTGACTTTTATCATGCTAAGAGGGCCTTAGAAGATTGGAGAAACAGATGCCTCAGTGCCTTGCCATTTTTACTTACTACACATTGCAGAGTAACATATCACCTCAAAACTTAGTTTCCTACTGAGGCAAACATTTATGAAACAGTTTCTGCGGATTGAGAATCTGGATTTTCCATATGCAAAGAGTCAGGGTACCAAAAAAGGCAGTCATTACTTCAGGGTTCAACTGGAAAGAATCCATTTCTGAGCATGTTCCTGTGATGGTTGGCAGAATCTAGTTCCATGAAATACATTAGACCAAGGCCTCATTTTCTTGCTGGCTGTTTGTTGGCGGCATCCTTCAGTTCATCATCACTTGGGCCTCTCCCAGGGATATGGTAATGAAGAAGTAAGAGATAGAGAGAGATTCAGGTAGAGAAAGTCTGTCTTTTCATAACCTTATCTTGGAAGTGACAGCCGTCGTCTTCTCAGTATCCTTTAGAAGCAAGTCTTAAGGTCTATCCCACGTGCAAGTAGAAGGAACTATGAAAGAACACGACTGCTGGAAGGAAGGGATTTTTGGAAGCATTTTGCAAGCTGCCTATCACCCCACTGATAACCACAACACCCCATTATTTGAGAATAATATATAAGAATGAGGCATCCACTTCAGCACACTTTACTGTTGTCTTTAATCTTTAAGTAAGATTAACTGCTTTTGAATGAGGTCTTCCTAAGACTTCTATTACCATTCTATATTCTTAAAGAAGTTATGTAGAGTATGCTTCTGTCATTTTAAAGTGTCAGCTCACAATCTACTCAGAAAGTTTCATTCCTGGACTTTCAGCCTGAAGTCGTCACTGCCTCTGAGTTCTTGTTACTCTTATTTTCCATATTATTTATGTGGCATATAATTTTACATTGCTTTGTGATAGTTCTGTTGTTATCTTGAATTACTCCTTGAATCTCGTATTGTTTAATTTCCACACATCAACATCTTGTCTCTGCATAAGAATTATAAACAATATGAATGCAGCAGTTGTCCAATACTTAAGATAAAAGCAATGGCAATGGAGACTCTCTTTAAATAGATGTTGATATATTTCTTTTGACAACATTTATTTATGACTCATGGTCATGATTTTTTTTATGCCCACCAAAGGCTGAAGTGCTGTGACCACTGCACACCTATCTGCTGGTTTTTTTTTGTTGTTGTTGTTGTTCACTTTGGCTTATTTTCTAATTTTGTAGGTGGTCTCGTTTTAGTTTTTAATTTGTTTTCCATTGCCGTCTTTGTTATAGCCATTGTTTGCCTGTCTTTTTCCAATTTTGGTCAGTGATAAGGCCTCGAATTTTAAAAAATTTTAATGGAGAGTCACAGTTTTCTGAATGAGTGCCTCTGATCCTCCTCCCTAATATCCTGATTTTGTGACAATGCCATTGGAATGGAGAGGAAGGAGAAACAAACAAACCTTTATTGAACATTGACTTCATGCCAGGAATTATTTACTTACTTGTGGCTTATGACTGTGTCTGCAAGAATGAAGATGGATACAAGTGTGAGATGTAGATAAATAGTGTTCTGTATTTTTATGTTCTGAATGATGGCTGCATTAAACCAGATATACAAAGCCAGGTCTTGGGAAAGGAGAGTGAAAATGAATACAGCCTGAGGCTGTTAGAGTTGACCACACTGTAAGAGCTTGTGGTTCTGTGTTCTCAGTGCCTGGCTTACATAGCTGCCCATGATGTCACTTTATGAAACCATCTCCTTAAGCACAGGTGAGAATCTTGATATTGGGAACAGCAGTCACCTGGAAGGTGAAGTTAGTTCTCCTCCAAATTCATATGATGAAGCCCAAAACTCCAGTAGCTAAAAATGTTACCTTATTTAGAAATAGGACTATGTTATGATTTGTGTTTGGATGGCCCCACAAAGCCTCATGCAGTCATAGAGATGAATGAATTTAGGGTTTGTGATTGGCTCACTGTCTAGCTCTAGGATTGGTGGTGTGAGTGCTGGGATTGGCACTGTGAGTACCTATGGGGAGTGGGGTGGATAGCCGGCATGCAATATAAGGGCAGGAAGGAGACATGTTTTTCCCCTTTTGACCCTTTGCTTGTGTCACTTTTGGTATCTACCACAGGTACTGTGAACAGCTGCCCTTTAGCCACACCATTTGCCAGATTAATTAGTCCACTGCCCTTAATCTCAGTCTCAGGCAAAGTCTCTGGACATGAGCAAAATGCAGACAAACTTTGTGCTAAGCCATAACACACATCGTGTGGAGTCCAACAACCAATGCAGTCCTTTCCAGCAGAAACCTCCCAGGCCTTGACTTTACTGGCAGGATTTCTGTCAGCCTTCTGGACTTCTGAGCTATGATCAGAATCTCCCATACAGAATAACCTAAGTCATTCTAGCTCTAGTCCTTCATGTGACATCTCAGAACCTTTCCAAACTCTTCCCACAAGCCATTCCCAAAGGCTCTTAAACCACATAGTCAGGCACAGTTGCAGTAATGACCCCATTCCACTGATACCAAATTTAAATACTTGATACCACCCTGCCTTGGAACCAGCTGAGTATGGACTGAAACCTCCAAGAACTGTAAGCTAAATAAACCTTTCCTTCCTTTACTTTGAGCAGTAAGTATTTTGTCTCAGCAATGAGAGAAAGGTAACCAAGACAGGCTACTATAGATATAATTAGTTAAGATCTTGTTGGAGTAAGGTAGACCCCTACTTCAGTATCATTGATGCCCTTACAAAACAATCACCTGTGAAGAGACATGCATACACACAGAGATACACCATGTGAAGATTGGAGTTACTCTGAAAACCACAAGAAGCTAAGAGAGAAGCGTGAGAAGACAAATTCTCTTCTACTTCTTTCAGAAAGATCACGACTGAACCAGCATCCTTATTCTAGATTTCTTGCCCTGGGGCTGACATGCATTTCTTTTGTTTCAGCACATTTCTGCTCTTCTGTTATTCCAAACTACCCAGTGTATGGTTCTTTGTGGCAGTGACCCTAGTGACACTGATAGAGGAGGTTTTTCTGGCTTAGATGGAGACCCTTTCACCTCACTTCTGTCCTTGGTCCTGAATCAGTCCCCTTGTTTTCTGCTTCTGTGTTCTGCCATGGCCTGCCTTGCCTGCAGGATTCCCCATGCTCTAAAAGGGTATGTGTGGGCAGGCATCTTTCTGGTGTACTTCCCCTGCTACTTTCCCATGCATGTGAAAAAGAACCATCAGGAGTGATGGAGAAGACTTTTCTGATTGTGCTATACTGGGATATGTCTGAAATACCTGAGGGAACTCATCTAAGGCCTAAGACAATCCATTCTACATACAGTGTTCTTCAGGGCCATCCAGGCTGCCAAGTGGCATGCAGCTTTGGAAGTTCATGGCCTCTGAATGCCAACAGTTAGAGCTGTAGCTTCAACAAACCTGGTATGTTTTCTGTCACTTTCCTTTCCAGTCATGAGGAGAAACGAAAAGTCATCCAGTCTGTCAGTCTTGTCTGTCTTCATGAAACTAGGAAAGTTTTCTTACTTTCCTTATGGAGACTGACAGCTGTGTCATCTCTTCCATCACTGTGAAGTCTCCTATCTAGATCATGATCTGGTCCAGCAAGATTCAGCTGTAACCTCAGCAGCAGTGGAAGACAGCCTGCCAGGACAGTTGTCACATCCAAAGAAGGTAGAGTGGCTCACCTCACAACAGAGAGAACAAAGGCACTATCTGTCATCTAACCCAGAGTTTCTCAATGTCTGGCTGGGAATTTAGCTCAGCAGCGTAAGTGCCTGCCTGGCAAGTGCGAGGTTGTGAGTTCAGTCCCCGGTACAAAAAAACAACAACAAAAAAAACAAAACCAGCTCCCCTCACCCATCTGACAGAATACAGGGAGATAAGGGGCAGCCACTTAAGGACTCAGTGTCAGCACTAATGTCACTCTTGATCGGGCCATGTTTTGTTGTGGGACTGTCCTGTGTATTGAAGATACAGTAGTAGCATCATTGGCCTCTGTTCACTAAACACTCACCTGTGACAACTAAATATGTCTTCAGATATAGTCAAAGGTCCCTTGGAGAGCAAAATCACCCCTACTTGAAAATCACTGACCTCATTCGTTGAAACAGCTGTCAAGTTGTCTGTGGAGGTCTGCACTCTCTCTCACACACTTAGTATTAGGAAGTTCTGGCTAATAACTTGGCCACTGAGGACATTTGGAGGAGGGGCCATACAAGGCAGAAAAAAAAAATCAGGTTTTCAGTGATTTTAGAAAGTATAGACTGAAAAGTAACTTCAATTCTTGCATGTTGTTATAGATTCCAAATGTTGGAATTGATCATTTGTAGCAATCACATTACTTAGGGTGGCTTTTTGGGGCCAATGGATAGCATAGATTCCATCCTGGTTTTTCCAAGATGGTTTTACTTAATGCCTGTTTTCCTAATGTCATCAGCAATAGTGACCCATTTCCCCCGGAATGGTGTCCCAGTTTGCACATCAAATTCTAGGGCCCTCTTCCCTGTGGGAGAAGCACATCTCACCGCTGTGTTTATGGGCAACTCTGTACTACTAATAAGGGTGTCGCCAGCCCACTGTGTACTTGGGATACCACAGTCCCTGCCACTCTATTGTTTTACCTGTGTCTTCTGTATTTCAGCATTTCTAAAAAGGACATTTCTTTCTCATTTTAACGTCCTTGAATCTATCTCAAAATTGGTAGCTTTTTGCAGTTGTCCTTGATCGAGAGGCAGATGTGATGGGGTCATTGTCAATCCATGTCTGTGTTAGGCCGTGGTTGTCGTTATCTTTGCTTCAGTTGACTTACGCATATTTTGCTACTTCCATGTGCCATTTAAGCATTGACTGTAATTTGGCACTGAAACACAAAGTTACTGTGTATACAGAAAGGGCATAAACTTGCTATCACAGAGCAACATTTATTATTGGAGTGATGACTTTGATTCCTATTTTCTTGCAAAGCAGCCACTAAAAAAAGGAAGAAAGTTTTTGAGCCATTTTAAGATAGCAAAGCACTGGATCACGTTAAGTTGACAATGGTCCCCCCCCCATTATATAAAATCACGGTCCATCTATAATTGATGCACCTTGGGTTCATTGAGTTCAGTGTGTCACCTTACCAGAGCCTGGGATGTCCTCTGAGGATATCTATGAGTTGGAGTCTCCTGGTGAATCTCACCCATCAGTAGACATAAAATGACTTGGGGAATTAAACTGTGTCTATTCATATCCACCCACAAAGGTCCTGATTTATAAATCAGGGCTAGGCCATACTATCACATTTCCAATAAATATCTCTAAGGAATCTGACTCACATTGTCTGCATCACATCCTCTAGAGATGCTGGTTGAATTGTCCCTATTTATCCTGCTCTGGAGGACTCAGAGGTGCAGTGAGGGGAAGGCTTTGCTTGCACTAGGGCTCGTGTATGAGTCCCCTGCAAGGGACTTTCCTGGCTGCTGCACCAAACACTATGTGAGCCTGGGAGGCTGCCTTAGCCATCCTGTGGGCTCTAGGAAGCTTTACCTTTTGGGTTCTGACCCTGACTAGCCAAGGGCAATTGCTCAGCTGTGTGTACTGTTTGCATCTAGATACTTGGTATGTGGGTATGCATGTATGTGTTTGCTTACTTTTTCCATGTGTGTTATGGAGAACAGATTATAGCAAGGCAAGCAAAGTATTTTCAAGACAAAGGAGTGATCCTAATGGTAATGGTGGGGATGGGCACAGAACTAAGGAGAAAATTTTGATGTGAGCTAGACAGGAAAATACAGGATTGGAGCAGTCAGGACCAGCCCTTTCTCTTCTTGGGTGCTTTCTGATTTACAAATTCTTCCCCAAATTATTAATTGCCCCTCCAGGTTGGAATTGGTGATGTCTAACATCAGCTTATGCAACCTTTCCCTGGTGCATAACCAAGTGCCTCTCCCCTCTTTCTAAAGAAGAAAAACACTGGGGAGTCCAGACATCCATAGCCACTGGGTGAGAAATCCTAACTCCTTGCCTGCACAGGTGTTCTGGGGACCCTGCTGTGGGGACTTGGAGATGATCTTTCAGCAATTTTTCTTTAGGTTCCCCAAGCTCCTGCCCAGGGCACCCACCCAGACTAAAAAACCCAGTGAGAGCTTTCCTGCCATGTGGAAAACCTAGCCCAGAATACAGACTTTGATGGACATTTGCCTTAAATGTACTAACTTATTGCTCCTAGGCCTGAGAAAGGCATTTGTATTTTCCCTGACTTTCCATGAGTGCCTTGTGCTCTTCTTCCCTCAGTGAGTACCATCCTTAGACGTTGTGTTTTCCTATATTTCTGGGTCTTTCCTTGGGACTTTTGGAATGAAGAGAAGTTTGAGATTTGGATTTGAGATTTGGATTTGTCTTTAGGACATGTAGGTGTTTCCCTTCCTCCTACTTAGCAGTCACTATGAGGGGGAGGGGGTGCAGGGATATAACCGACTGTGCCTGTGGTCGCATGGCTAAATGAGCTGTCAAGAAGATAAAGATAAGTCACTTGGTACAGTCAGAGCACAGACCAAGCCTGAGGCCACTAGAAAAAGGAACATGCATATAGGAGATTTTGGAAAGTTCCATCTAGTTATGGTCAGCTGCTTTGGGACAGCCTGAGAAGCCTCACTAAGGAATAAGGTTTAAGCTCCACTTTGAATGCTGGGTGGGCTGTACACTAGCAGAAAGCAAGTGGAAGCATTTCAAGCAGAGATAAAATGACCAGACAGGTGGCTCGGTCTTCCTGCAGGTCTTGGCAGGTCCTTAGAAGGTGATAGGGAATAAAATCTGGAGGTCTGGCTTGAAAGCTGGGTCAAGACTGATCAAAAAGTTAGCTTTGTCAAAAGCTTCAGGCCCATTCTTACCTACAGACACCCCTGGTGATCCTAAGTCATTAATCCCCCCTGAAGGCCTGTCCTGACCTGAGTTTCCCTGCTTTGAAGTGTGCTCTCCTCTGCAGCATGAGGAAATAATTTGCTGCCTGCTTCAATGAACCATCAGGAGAGCCAGCAGACCTAATGACACGTGAGAATATTAACCTCCTACCAGGAAGAGCTGTGAATCTTGAGCGGCAGTCTATAATTCACCCTGGACTCCCGAACTGGGCCTCTTTGGCTTTCTCTCTCACTTGCTTTCTCACCTACACCCAGAGAGGAAAGGAGAGACTCGCTCATAAAACTTTATATTCTCCAAGAGCGGGAGCCTTGCTGAGCTGTTTAGTAATGAGTGAGCTTCCTTTTACAATCATGGAAAAATGTATGGGAGCAGGAGCAGGAGTTAGGGGAATAATTATTTTGAGTGTTATATTTTCCATAGTCTCCTCCCTCCTTAATTCTCAGGATATACATGGTATCGTGGAAGATGGCCATTTCACGCTTGGGGGACCAAACTTCTTTGTAATTCTGTACTTCATCTTCAAAGAAAAAAAAAAAAACCCAGAAGTTAGAACCCTAATCTGAAGGTATTTAGAAGTTAGAAGGAAATTTAGAGATTTTTTTAAGGTTACAGGGAGACAGATGGAGCACTTAACCTCATTGAGTCATTGTGGCCATGTGTTTACACGCTTGTTTCATGAGCTCTTGGGCCCATTGAGGATAGGCGTCTTATCCATCCACCTCTTTACTCTGGGTGTCTTGAAGAATATCTGATCAGTAGAAGGCTTCCAGTGAAAATCTATCAGAAAATGGACCAAATCATCATTTTCAACTTTAGCGGTCGCATTTGAAAGAAACCAGTGCCCACAAGGCCATTGACTCATGGGTACAGCTGGAGTCTGTCCTAGGGCTGAATTCAGGTTCCTTTCTCCTATCTGTACCTCTGGTTGTCTGACTGCTGCTCTTGCCATTGTGGTGTCCTCAGAACTAGTGTGCAGCACTGAAGGAGGATATCTTGTCATCAGTTGAACGAAGAGCCAGGGGACCAAAATCAAGGATTAAATGTGGAAATGGGCTGTTGACTGCAGGGCCCAGTGTGCAAGAATGTGCAGCATAGCTGCTTGACAGAGAGCACCTAGGCCAGCAGAACCTTCCTTCACTAGAGAAGCCCAGCTCACCAGGCCTTGCTGTTCCTCAGGCTCCACGTGGGTGGGAAGAGACCTCTTTCCTTCACTGAGGCCTGTGTAAGGGATGCTCAGTAAATGTTCATAGAAGGGTGAATAGAGGGACCATCTATTAGGATGACTCTCTACTTAGACCATTTCATCTCAGTATCTCAAGTGTCTCCACTTAATGCTGGACACCTACATATAGGCATTTGGGTGGCTTATAAACATAACAAAATCAAACATTCTTCTGCTGAATTGACCAGTGCACTGAGTAGAGAAACCAGTGTTTCATGTTTACTTTATGTTCACATGATTTTCAGCCTTTCTCATCTCTCCAAATTGCTGTCTTTGTCCTTCAGTCAGCTTCTTTATAAAAGAATTAATTTTATTAAAACCCGTCAAATTAGAGCTGCCTCTATCCAGGGCATCTCAAGGTCCATTCATTATGTCTTCTTATCTTGGCAGGAGATCGGCCTGGAAAGGCAGCTCAGCCATTATGCACATACAAAGCCCATCATTTCTCGACCAATGGTCAATTCATCAAACATTTATCTTTTGCCCTCTGAGCAGTGTGTCACTTTGCCTGTCACTTCCTAGTTTGGGTTGCTCTGAAAGATGAAGAAAAGAAGGTGAGGGGTGTCTCCCTCACTTCTCTACCCCCACCCAGATATTTTTTATTAATTAGATTTCATACTTGAGGTTTGACACATGCCCTACCCGCTGACTCCCAGCTCTTTGGCCACATGATGTTGGAGATGGCTTCCTGCGGGCCTGCTGAACTTTTCACTGAATGGTGGAATGATTATGGCAATGATAAAACTTTGATTTGGAAACTGTTCTCTTAGAGCTTACCTTGAGATATTTGAATTGGAAGAGACCTCTAGAGTCATGCATCCTTCCCAATTCATAGGAGAATAAAATGAGGCCCAGAGGGGCAAGGGTTTGACTGAAACATTATAGCAGTTAGTGACTGAAGTAGGGTAATCTGAGGTTCTAGAATGTTCTGCAGGCAGAGATTCACCCAAACTGCTATCTTACCAAGTTCTGAGGTGGTTCTGAATATGTCTTAGGATTTCTTTTGAAGATTAGCAACTTGTTTCCTCTTCCCACTGTTATGGCTTTTATCTAAATGTTTCTCCAAAGCCTCATGCAGTCATAGGTGGGACTTTTGGAAGGTGGCTGGATTTAGAGTGTGTGATTGTGGATTAAGGGTGTGATCCAGGAATTAAGGGTGTAGAAAATGGAAACTCCACCCAAGGTGTGGGTGGCACCAATCAATAGGTTTGTGTCCTGGGTGGGATAAAAAGGAAAGACATGCTCACTACTGCTGCTACTGCTGGCTGCCTTCCACCTGCCACACCGTAAACTGTTTCTCCTCTGGCATGCCTCCCTGCCTTGGATCCAGCTGACTATGGACTGAAACCTCTACAAACTGTGAGCTGAAATGAACCTTCTGTCCTTTAACTTGTGGGTGTCAGGTATTTTGCCTCAGCAATGACAAAAGTAACTAAGACACTCACATCACTAATTTCTTCCTCTGAAAATAAAATATCCCTATTTGTTTCTCAAAAACAATTTTTCTGCAAACAAACTATCCTTGTATTTTTATAGAATTGTTTTCATGTTCCATAACTCATGTGCTCCTCATACCAGTATGTGCAAAATGTATCAGTCAAGATACATTTTCTGCCACTGTGACAGATTAAAAATTCGACTTTGCAAGGGTTCTTTTCCCAATGCCATATGCTACATCTGGACCTCAAAATAGAGCACATGTACACTTTGGGATTGAATTTTACATATCTACCTACTACATTTGCTTGGTTTCACTGAACTGACAAGAAATCCTTGATTAGAAACACAAGCTTTCGATATAAAGACCATAGTGGTGTTTCATTGCCACAAGAGCAAATAACCAAAGGGGCACAGGTGAGAATCTTGGTTTAACCCCAGAGATGACCCTTGTTTATCAGACCACACATCTGCAGCTATGTGATCTTTCCTCTTTGTCCCCCCCTCCACCGCCCCATTGCTAGGTGTTGCTATTCAAAGAATTAGAATGTGTCACTGTATGAAATGGGAAACAAACCTTACCATATTGTTCTTTGACAGGTTTTGCAAAACAGCTAGTGGAATTTTGGAAGAAAAAAATGGCTCCCATACATGCTACTTTCTGAGCCACCATACCTCTTAGGGCCTTCTTTCCTGTAGGAGATCTAAAGCTATCTTGTAGTCTGGGACAGAAAACATGTTTTCACCTTGTTCAACCAATTGGGACCTCACAGAATCAGTAGTTGGCATGTTTTTGCTGACTTTCCTGGCTTGATTCCATTCCAGGGGGGCACTGCCCATGGGGAGGTGGTCTTTGGGCAAGTATTTGATTAGGGGGGCCCTTCTGGGATCATAAGGCCCCAAAGCCCAGCCATGTAAATGTCTCCTTTTCTGGTTGGCTTGCAATGAGTAGACAGCATCTGTTGAATTAAAAATTCCCTTTCTGGAGGGTGGTGAAAGGCTTATGTGGAAGAGACACTGTTATCTTTCAAGCAAACAGTTCAGGACGTTGAAGAGCAGTGTTCTTGGCCCAACATATGTTTGCCCAGTGGCCGTGGGAGCGTCCCCCGCCAGGCGCTGCCTTCCACCCCATGGCGACATGCACGCATACCGCGGCTGCGGCCCACCGTGTCCGCTCCCTCACATCTCCCTAGCAAAGAAAACCCCCATTTATAGAACCCGCCACACAAACTCACTCTTTGGACTCTTAAAAACAAACAAGATCCCGAGGCCACAGGCTTCATGCGTGCATGTGTGGTTTTGTAAAATCTCAAGCCGTGAATCAAAATAATTTTAGAGACATAGTTCAAGCCCAAGCCCGAGTCTTGTGACAAGGGTGGGGGAAATGCAGGGAAGCAGGGAAGTTTCCCCAAGAAGAGAGAGGACAGGCCAACAAAGGGGACGAATGGGAACAAGACTGAGAAGTTCCTAGGGAGTGTGGCTGGTTCCTGTCGCTGTCCTTAAGGGTGTACTTGCTGTAGCAACTGCGGGACCAACAGCAGGGAGGGACAGACAGGTGTTTGCTGCCTTCTTCATCTCTTTCCCCTCGGTGTCTAGAGCCCATCTTAGCCACACTACTTAACAATCTGCTGTCCTGCATGGGTTTCTCCTTATTTTAAGCCTAACCTGCCTCTCTCTTCTATGGATGCTACACTCATCGGGAGCAGGATTTGGGACTTTTCCAGCTTCTGCTCCCCTAGAAATACTGCTCACTAAGTACCCAGCATGATAGAAGTAGGGTCCATGATCACACTTTGGAGTGCCAGGATTGAATTCCTTCTCTTTCTGATGTTCCCTTAACACCAGATGTGGAGTAAATTTAAGGAGGTGCTCAGAAGATGAGAATTCAGTTGAGATTTAGTTCGAGCCCATGACCTCTTTATAGCTTTTCCGTGCTCACACCCCTCCTCAGAGTGGCCCTTCATCACCCCAGCCTTACTTAGGATCCTGCCTTCTCTGGTAACTGCTTCTCTGTCTGTTCTTAGAGCAGAGGACCAGCCCGTGATTGTCTTTGTAGACACAGAGACTCCCAAAGTCCTGGACGAGGAGTGAGGACTCAATAATGGCGGTTGATAAACTAGAGTCCCTTCACACACACTTTTGTAGATGAGTAAAGAAATGACACTTACAGCCACATTAGCTGGAAAATCTCAGTCCACCTCTAGCTCATGTGCACTTCAGCTTACGAGGGTCACATGAGAAACTCAGCAAGAATTGATTCTCCCAGGGCTCATTTAAGAATGATCAGAAAGTATAGGCTGGATAGCAAAAGACCTTGAAAAACTATCTAGGTTCATCATTCTAATTGAGTTTTCACAATGATTGGATTTGCAAAGCTACACATAATGTTCGGATGGAGGTTGTGGCCATGGTGAATTTCCGTATCTGGACCACAGCTAGAATTTATTTTGAGGTAGGTAGTAGAGCATAGTTGGGAACACTGTACCGCAGGTCCAAAGGTTCAGGATGCAACTAGATTACTATCCGTGCTTTTAGGGAACCTACTTTATCTCTGATAAGAATAATGCACAGCGTTCAGTGCCATGAAGAGTGGCAGAGCCAGGACTTTGCTACTCTCTTCCACCAGGCTGACCCCTGAGGGGCCCTGTGGCAGGGTAAAGTTGACTCTTGTCAACTGTCCCTGTATTACAAGGAGCTCCAGTCAGATATCCACAGTGTCTGGATAGAATGTTAGAGGTTCATGAATCTGATCTTTGTTTGGAAAACTCCTCTGAGCACTCTTATGGCTCATCTCTGATCAAATATGTGGAATGACGCACAGGCAGTTCAACCCTTGGGTGAACGGCTCCTCTATGTTTACAAGTATTAAAATGATTGATTCATGACATCTCCTCCCCACATACATCATTTTCTCTTACTTGGTTTTGATTTTGCCTTCTAGACCCCCATAGACTCTTTCTTTCTTTCTTTCTTTCTTTCTTTCTTTCTTTCTTTCTTTCTTTCTTTCTTTCTTTCTCTCTCTCTTTTTTCTTTCTTTCTTTCTTTCTTTCTTTCTTTCTTTCTCTTGCTTGCTTGCTTTCTGTCTTTAATTTTCTTTTCTTTCCTTTCCTTTCCTTTCCTGTTCTTTCCTTTCTTTCTTTCTCTCTCTCTCTCTCTCTCTCTCTCTCTCTCTTTCTTTCTTTCTCTCTTGCACTATGCTACATTTCCAGTCACTTTTGAATTTTCATTTTCAGACAGGATCTCACTCCCAGCCTGGCCTCAGATGTGCAGTCTTCTGCCTCAGCGTCCTAGAGTGCTGAGATAACAGGGCTGTACCACTATACATAACTAGATGTGGTACACCAATGCACCTGAGTCTTCTGTGCTCCTGATTCAGCAGCTCTGACTGTTTTAATCACAGTGTCACATCCTGTTTCCCTTCTGGTTGTTCTCCATGGGTGGAGTTTATGAATGCTGATGCCCTTTTGAATAACAAAGCTCCAGGGGGAGTTTTTGGAGTTGGGGGCTGGTGGAGTTACAATGGATTAGATGATGGATTAGGATTATAGCATCTGTGGTAGTTATCTCCACTCTGGCTATTGACACTGAGCCCATATGCACACGCATGCACATACACACATGCACATGGTTCTTCACCTAAGGCTCCTGCCTCATGTGCATGGGAAGTTGTCTCATTTTCTCTGATAATAGTGTTTCCTAGAGTTTTTCCTGATTTTAAAGGGCTTGTTCAAAATGGACTAATTAACACATAAAATTGTAAACAAAAAATATTGCCTGGGGGTTAATAATTACCCAAGGAGACACAGACAGAGACATGTAGATATATATGTATGCACTGACACATGCCTGTAATCCCAGCACTAGGGAGGCTGAGGCAAGAGGACTGCCACAAGTTTGAGGCCAGCCTAGAATATATAGTGAGTTCAAGGCCAGCCTGAACTACATAATGAGGTGCAGTCTCACCCCACCCCCCAAATTATGTTACAGAATGCTTGCAAAGTCTCCGTGTACAAGATAGCATATCAACAACAGTTTATAAACTGGAAGCAACTAAGACAACTTGGATGATTCTTAACCATCAACAAGAAAATGCCCATGGAAATATAAAACACATTAAATTTTGGGGGGGGTGAGTGGAGGGGGGAAGGGCTTGGAATAACTTTCAGTTTCCATGAGTGAGATGTTGTACCATAGTGTACTGTAGTTAAATATATAGCACCAAATTCTGTTGGTGCTATATATTTACTTAAATATATAGCACCAAATTCTGTTGGGTCATTAGGTGTCTATAATATTTTTAGTTGCTGTGTGGTATTTCATCATGCAGGTAAGTTTAGCTTTATTTAATCATTCCTCTATTGTTGAATGTTTAGGCTTGTCTACAATGCTATAATAACTAATATTGTAGGGAACCTACTTGTACTTAAACCATGCACGTCTTTGGTATTTACTCAGTAAATTATTAGAATTAGAGTTACAGATGAAAACATGATCATTTTCAAGACTATCACTATGAATTGCCACCCAGAAAGATAATAACAACTTTGTTCTCCCATTAGTCTTGTATTAATTTATTATCTTGAACTTCTGAGAAAACTGTGTTAAACTTTAAGAAAACAATAGAATATCTTTTTTAATTGGAATATTCTAGATTCCCAATGAGATTGAAAACTTCTCCCACTTTTCAACTGTTGACCAGTTTCCTTGTTCAAGTATTTTCAATTTTCTGTTCAAGTATTTTGTTCTTTTTTCATTGGGTATTCAGCTTTTTCCTTAATGGTTTACAAAAGCTGTTTCCATATTAAGGTTGTTAAACTTTAGATTGTTGGAGAAGTTGCAAATGATTTCCCAATTTCAATTTGTCCATTGATTTTAAAGTGAAGTTTTTTTGGCTTGTTCAACTTTCTATTTAGGTCTTTCTATTACACACTGTATACAAAGTTCATCTTAGTGGGCTGATATAGTGGTTGGTTCTAATAGAATTGTTTGGAATCTGTTTTAAATTTTTTTTTAATTTTTGTTTTTATTTGTCATCTTTTTGAGACAGGGTCTCACTATGGAGTTCAGGCTGGCCTTGAACTCACTTTGTAGTCCAGGCTGGCCTTGAACTAATGGCAGTCCTCCTGCCTCAGCCTCCCTAGTGCTGGGATTACAGGCGTGCGCCAGCATGCCCGGCTTTGTTTGGGATCTTAATATGCTTTTCCTAATATCTTGCTAGAGTCTTGACTTTTATACATGTGGCAAACCTGTCCTTAACCATGTCACTGGCAATTTTACCTAATGTCACTTTCCAGCCTACTTTTTGCCTTCCTACCACAAAAACTCATTAGAATTTTATTCAAAGCCATTGTTGAATCTGTATGCAATTTATATCTTTTCTATCCCCAGTCAAATATCTCTGTGAATACCTGTTCTCCCCAACCTGTCCTTAATGCATACACACTGCCTATTTGAGAATCTATGAAATATTACATTGGTATATGTCCCATTTAATTCCATAAAGAGTTTGGACTAGCCTATTGGTATTAATAAAATAGAAAATAATTAAATAAAATATCAAGGGTATGGAAAAATTACAAACCTTAATACTTAAAGCTAGAAAGCAGATACACAAACCATGAGGTGTTACCTTTTTAAACTTGGGTTACAGTTTAGTTTCTAGCTTCCTGGTTGCAAAAGTAAAAAGGTCAACATAATTAGAAATATTATTTACATTGTCCTAGAGGCACATACATATCAGTCCCTCAGAGGGATAATCTGATTAGAATTTTGTATAGGTAAGTTTATAAGTTCACTAATCCAAAAGCTGGAGAATCTAATTCCTCCCTTTCCTTTTCAAATGACAGATACTGCAAGTACAGATTTCTGGGCTTCTATCTTCTAACTCATTCTGTATAATTCTTTAGTTATTGTTTTGGAAAACTTGCTGGTATTCTTAGTTGTAGTGTATGAAGGCTTTAGGCATAGCTATCAACTTTGGGTTTTTTGACTGGTCTTAGATTCAAAATTGTCATACCACTGTTGAATTTTATTTTCTGCAACTCAGAGATGAGATCCATCACGATGGGAGGCTCAGAAGTTGACTATGACCCTGCGTGTTGTACCAACTCTTGGTGCCAGCAATGTACCCTGTGCTACAGTTACAGCCTTTCCACCTTCATGGGTTGCTTGTAGACATTTCTAGTTCCTATTCACATGGTAACGGTGGGGATTACTTGATTTATATTATAATTTTTGCATAAATCTCCAACTGTATGACCTGTATGGCAGGAAAATATAGAGAGCCAATCTATGTGTTATAATGTATATATTATTATATCTATACTATATGTAGGTAACACACTATTGTATTCATGTATCTATATAATATATACGGTTACCTATCTCTCCACCTAACCACCTAAGCAGGACCTGCAGTTTTATGAAGGAAAGGATATCTCCATGAAACCAGATCAACAGAGGTCAAAGTGTCTGTGCTGCCCCTGGGCCATTTCCTGGGACAGGAGCAGCTACACCCCAGCACACTGATCCTCTTCTTTCTTCCCAGTCCCTACTGCTTAGCTTTGTGTCACCTGCCCTGTCCTTGCACACTCTGTCAGGAACTTGGAAGTTAATCTTCAGATATTTCTCTACAGCCTGCCATGTGCCAGGCATGGGAGTAGGATGGACATGAGGCAGGAACAAATGCCTGTTTCTGCTCTCAGAAGCAATGTTTAAACTATCGAACTGTCACCCTGAGCACTCTGAACAGATGCTGGCCGGTGCAGCATCCCTGGTGGCCTGATGGTAAGTTTGGTAGTGGCCGGTGACTGCTTTAGTTGCTGGACTATGAAGAGGTCCAGGAACCTGCTGGGAGTGGTCAGGTCATAGGGAGGGGTGCTCAGAGCTGTAATTGTTTACCAACCACTAAGGAAATATTTAGATATTTTCACCATTATCTGCAGATCCAGGTGCAGGCCCTCTGATGTCACTTTCCGGTCTCAAAAATGCATCCCAGGGAAAGGCAGGAGGCATCTGGCCTCTGAAAGAAGGCAAGGATAGAGATTCCCTCCTGGCCACTGGTCATGCCCTGAGCCTGTGCTCTGTCCTCGGATTTTTCTTGGCTAGTTTTCTTTCAGACTCTCCCAGGCTCCTGCTGAGTGGTTGGCAGGAGGTGAGAAGTCTTGGTCCCACGTGCACCCTGCAGCTCCCTGGGTGTGTGGCAGTCACAGAGAGATGTCATCCAGAGAGACAGTACCAGCTCTTACATGACAGGGTGACTAGCCAGGGTGGTAGGCATCAGACATGTGGGCAGGCGCCCCTAGAATCTCCATGGCTTCCTTGAATGTATGCATGGTTATTCAGATGGATAGAGTAGAGGGAGAAAGGATCTTAATGAAGGGCTTGTTTTCTTTCTGATTTTTGGCCCTTACCTAAGGCTGAATATGATTCCAAAAGGAGAGATTTTCTGTCACGGGGTCTATGACTTGCTGTCCCTACTGCTCGCTCGCTTCCCTTTCTCGTACTGGGCATGGTGTCACAGCTGGTGCAGGCGGGAGTGGAAGGAAGTGGGATCTAAGTCTGACTGCAGCCCATATGCCACGGATGGCTCAGGTTCTGGAAGTGACCTCTGGTGGCTTCTGGGCCACAGTGTGCTGCCACAAGGGAGGCTGCAGATTAGAAGCCCCCTGCTCCAAGCTTATCACCCCACCCAGGTCCTGGCCCTTGATCTGTGAGTAGCCAGTTTTAGGGGGAAGAAGGAAGGAGGCTGAGTCTGTGCCCACCCAGGAGCACCAGACGTTCCTGTGGGATTCACGACCCTGCCCCAGTCCCCTTCGCGAGGACTCCCTGCCACTGACCTCCCCAGGGCAGGGCTGTGGCCGCCTGTTTAACGCCACTGTTTTCATAAGCTAATGAGGGCAGAGTGTGAGCCACAGGCGACGATGCTGGGATATTAACTGTGACAGAAAGCTTGATCATAATTATCTTAACGAGGATAGGGTTAATTACAGTGGAAACTTAAAAGTTCTCTCTGTTTGAATTCACTGGAGCCGAATGCATCGTGATGGTTTGTCATTTTGATGTGACTTTGGAAAGGACTGTGGCTCTCCCGGCAGCCGCTGCGGCTCCTAGGGGAGCCCAGGCAGAGCCCTGCGAAGGAGGTGACCGAGATGGTACCTGTGGGTGAGATCACAGCTGCTCTGACTGGCGGAGTGGGAGGCAGGCAGGCGCCTGTGAGGAGCTCCACACTGCTGATGAGGTTTCCAAGCAAGCCAGCCACTGCCACCGAGTGTCCCCACTGGGTCCCTGCCTGCCCGTGGTGGCTCCTCCAGCTGCCTTCACCCAGTAATAGGTGCAGCCTTGCCTGCCCCCTCCAGCTCTCCAGCCCCCTACCCCAGCACCATGGACACTGCGAGGGAAGATGGTGAACAAACCTTTGGAGACAGTCACCCCCTCCACAAGGGTTCTGATTTTGGGGTACATTTTGCCATCCATGCATAAGGGTACAACAGAGAAATTGCAATGCTGTTCTATCTTCCCTGCCAGTTACCACTGCAATCTGGTTAAACACCAGAGACCTATGTGGGTCTTGAAAGTCTTTTCTGCCTTGTCATTATGTTTAACAGTACCTATCTATTGCAGGCATCTTGCATAGAGGGGTATGAGCTCCTAGATTGTTGCAAATAGTTTCTTTCTCCTATTACTTGCCAGAAAACAAAAATAATTTTAAGTGAAAAATAAAACCGTCTTCCAGGTGCATGTTTATGGGCCCCTCCATGCCATCTGAACCCTATGGGTCATTTCCATTCTTGTCTTCCCCTTCACTGTGGGCTATGTTCCCTGCATTCTGTCACCCGTGCATCCCTTAGCTCTAAATTGAGCTGGTGACATCCTGCACTGGTAGCATGAAAGCAGGGGTTTGTTAATTGGCAGCCCCCTGCCCCATGAAACATGGTTCCCTTTTTACTGAGCAGTTAGTAACATTACATGGTAAAACCAAACAGGTGCCAGGATTCAAGGTGGATTTCCCTCACTCCTCTCTGAGGTCTCATTCTGGTGTGCACCTCTGCCCCAGAGCCTGGCCTGCAGAAGGGCGTAGTTGGCTCAGTGGGCCGTGCACTAACATGCCTGACTTTGCCCCTCTTCATACTGTGTCACTCACTGTGTGTGTGTGTGCGTGCGTGCGTGCGTGCGTGCGTGTGTGTGTTGCCTCCCCTGAAGCACTCTTGGAAGGGAGGTTACTTTTGCTTGCCAGTTGCCAACTGTTCGCTGTGTCTCATGATAAAAGTATAATATTTGCATAACTCAGGAACAATGTGTGTTTGGATGCTGCCTGTGACCAGCGCACAGCTGATATTTGTGCACAAAGGACTTATTAGCTGCCCATAAGGCTGCCCGACAGGAAGGAGGCAGTGATGCTCCCCTTGTGGCAAAGGGGCCTGGGCCTGAGAAGCATTTTTGGTTAGTGAGCACCGTTCACTGACCCCCACTGGGGAAGGAATTTGAGAAGAATTGACCACCCCCTGCATCCTCCACATATCCCCAAGGTCAGGGGTGGGGGATGGGGGCAGCACAGGGTGGTCGATGAAGGCAAGGAGGAAGGCAGAGGAAAAACCAGCGCTTGGCTTGCAACTGGTTAGTCCTCTGGGTCTCTAAGACACTACAAACTGGGAGGAGCGCAGATCGGTGTCAGCGTGCCCCACTTCACACTGCAAGATGATAGAGCAGAGGGAAAGGCCCACGCCGCCCTGCCTAGATGTGTGTAAATTGTGTTAACGCTTCCCAGAACCACGAAGAAGCGAAGGGAGGAGAGGAGGAGCGAGAGTGAAATATCAGCAGCCTTCATCCAGAACGTGTACAGCAAGGCCCTTCCACTGGGGCCAGGCAGTGGTGCCTGTGGAACAGGCATGCTGAGAAGCCAGGCCCTGTGTGGGGCCACCCTGAGGTCTGCAGAAATTGGCACGCAGGCAGTGCTGTGGGCCCAGGGACTCTGCAGATTTAATCACTCCCAGCGCAGTTTACACCTCGCAGGTGCAGGCTCCCTCTTTTGCAGGCCTCTTGGGAGGGGTCCCACTCAGGAGCTCTGGGTGCCTCGGAGAAACTCTAGTGCTAAAGTCCACACCCCCACTGTACACACATTGCACATGCAAGCACACAGGGCCGCGACAGAGGTGCTATCAGTAAATGACTAAAGAGTGCGGGAGACATCTTCCTGATGCGTCACATTCTGTAGAATAGCGAGGCATCCCACGTGAGCCTGCCTTCCCTCCAGTAATGTCGTAGCTCAGCTGTCGGCCTGTGCAAGCTCAGCACATCTTGTGGGTCTGGCAGGTGAATGAGCTGGGAGTGAGTGTGTTTGTGCACGTCCCTGGACCAGGCAGCTTGCTTTAATTAATGTCTGTGTGTGCCTGGGTAAGCTATTGTGCACAACTGCCCTGTGTCCCAGCCTCGTGAGAGCCCAAGTGTTAACTTCCAGCTATGTGTATAAACAATACCATTTCCCCTCCTTTCTGATATATTTTTTCCCCTAAGCTGGGTACTTAATTCTTTCCGATGCCTTTTTTATTTACCGTCTCAACATCTACATTGCTACACTCTACAGTCTTTTTTTTTCCCTTTTCTTCAAGCATAAAGTGAGAAATCTACATTCCATAAATTAAAACAGTAACTTCAGGCCAGGAGCTTTGAAGTAGAAATTCTCCCAACCTTCTTCCCCTCAAAACAAAACTAAAAACAAATAAAAAGAAATAATGAAAGGAAAAGAAGCAAGCTCTCTCCGGCCGGAGTGATTATACAATCCTACAGATGCCTTGCCTGTTGGGCAGCCACAGAGACACAGGGCAGAAGGAAATTAAGTGATTATTAAAGAAGAAAAAAAAAAAAAGACAGAGTGGATGAAAGAAAAAAAGTCCAAGGATGTGAAAGGAGAGAAAAGAAGCTTTCCTGGCTGTTTCCCCTACGACCGTACAGAGGAGAATGGCTAAGAAATGATACTTGAAGTTATATTTATTATTGTAAGAGGGGTATGATATTTCTAGGCAGGAATGATGGATGACAACTTAAATTTGTGTCCAGGGAATGAAGGTGAAGTGTGACAGAGTTATTTATCTTGGGAATGGAGGTTAGGGTCAGCGGAGGCTGGGTGCCTGAAGGCACAAGACATTGACAAATTTATCCTGCAGGCCGTATCTGAAGCCCTTTGTTTTGGATCCTGGCTACTCACTAAGTGACCCTCATCCTTCATGTTGGCAATGCGTGAAGGGTGCGGTGAGTGCCAGAGGCCCCTTCTCCCCCGCCGCCCCCCACCCCCGGCTCCCGCTACTAATTCTTGTCATTCACTTTGCTGACAGGCACCAAGCCCAAACTATTCCCAGTCCTGAAAGGGAAGGTTAAAATATTTATTTCGGCTCATAATGGCCTCCCTGATTTAGTGCGGGATCATTTTTCCTGTTGCCTTTGTCATTGCAGGTCACTGGAAGGACTGAGCGCATTCGGGAGCCTGGAGGAACTCATCTTGGACAACAATTTGCTCGGGGACGACCTCGTGTTGCCAGGGTTACCCCGGCTCCACACCTTAACCCTCAACAAGAACCAAATATCCTTTCCTCAGTTCATCGCCCCCCTCCGCCGCTTCCCTGCTGCCCCCCACTCCCTGCTCAACCCCGCAGTGTCCCCTCCTGCCACCCCCTCACCCCACCCCACACAAATACCTGCAAAACGTCAAATGAGTTTTATGTGTCAGCTAAATTAAAGTATGTGAAATACAGTCCGTGGGCAGACAAAGCGTTCTGTCTTCTGGCACTCGGGACACTTCAGAGTAATTTATTATAGGTCATTCATAAATGAAATGCACCATTATATCTTCCTGTTGCTCCATTTTAGTGTAGAGATCTAAGTTATGGCTGAAAGAAATCTTTTTAATAGATAAAAATAGAGAAAGAAAATAATGTCACTGCTACCAGGGAGGCGAAGCCGGGCCTGTTTTCTTGGGCTTGTGTGGAAGGGTGACCTCTGGTGGGAAGAAAGGGGAAATGCCTGCCGCTCAGAGAGCTTGGCCTTCTTGGAGGTTTCTGGAAGGAGACACAGGAGACAGCTGGAGTGGAAGGAAAGCACGAAGGCTGGTGAGGAGCGGCTTAGTAGAGCCACTCTAGGATGCAGCTTCCCCTCAGTGGATGAGAAGCTGTCTAGCGGGGGACACTCTGGATTCTGTCGTGGGAATGGAATCAGCACAGGACTCCTGCCCAGAGTTATGGACTGTCACTCTCTAGAAAGCCAATTCTGTGAGGCAGGGGCTGCTCTCAGTCCTCCACACACACTGCCTGGGACAGTGCACAGGGCACAGCCCCATACAACTTTGTAGGATGCACGAATGAATCATCCTCATTGGCTTTCATTATTGAACACTTCTTAGGCATCAACATGCTGGGTACTTCTAATCTTGTAGTTTTCATTCTTACCAAGCCCTAGGAGAAGGGTGTAGTTTCTCTACTTCTTTAGCCATGGAAAGAGGGGAGTGTAGCCCTTATACAGTGAATAAGATCTGAGGCCCAAGACTGAGTCTCACGAGTGGGTGCAGCCAAAGTGCTTTCCATTCCATTGTGTGGTTCGGGCTTGAAGTCCAGTTGCCTCATGTTATTGCTGGAACACTTGAGATGTGGTGTTGTTAAATCACTTTTTTACATTCATATATTAGAAATGGAAAGGGGACCAAGGCATTTTCTCCTAAATGATAAATAAAGCAGATACATATGTTAAATTTAACGTATATGTTTATACCAACATTTAAGAATGATTTTTTAACAGCTTTTTAAAGTCACTATTTATACTGCAAGCCATAAATTAATATTGTCTGTATTCTGTATTGCATTGGTTAACTCTTGCTGCTATAATAGAATGCCATAGTCTGGGAAACATATATTCTTCTTAGTCTGGAGGATGGAGGTCTGCGATCAGGGGCCAGCATAGTTGAGTTCTTGGTGATGGCTCTTTCATGTTGTATGTTTACATGATAGACAGAAGGCATTCTCTAGTGTTTCTTATGGCACTAATCCCATCATGTGGGCCCCACCCCTATGATCTAATAACTTCTGAAAGGTCTAGAGTTTCAAAGAATAAATTTTGGGGCATTCAGACCTTGTAATTATGCTTCTTGTGGCCATTAAAAATGAACACTTGAATAAAAATAGAAGATACAGGCTTGTAAGTAAACTCACAGCCTATGTAATAATGGAATTTTTGTGGGTATTTTTCCTCTTCTGTCTTTGATTAACCAAGTTTCCTAGACACCATTGAAGACATGTAGTCAGTATGCCCTGTGGTTTTCTAGCTGTCATAGGCGATAAGTTAGGCAGTATTCTCAAACTAGTCAAGGATGGGAGGATTATGCGACTAGAATTTGGATGATATGGTTCCTTGCTTGGGCCCCAGTGTTCACGCCCTGTGTCCCATGTCACTGTACAATATTAGAGTTTATGGATTGGGTTCCTGCATCAGCTTACTCATGTTTAGCTGTGTGACCATGGATAAGTCATCTTCTGAGAGCTTGCGTGCCTTAATCTTAAAGAAATAAGTTGGGTTGGATGATGTTTTTTTTTTCCCTCAATATCACTAACAGCAGAGATGAGTAGGCCTCGCTCCAG
Organism: Dasyprocta punctata; assembly: GCA_004363535.1. Lineage (NCBI taxonomy): Eukaryota > Metazoa > Chordata > Mammalia > Rodentia > Dasyproctidae > Dasyprocta > Dasyprocta punctata. The sequence goes on from RJWM01001113.1 coordinate 120,170, forward strand.
AGCACCGAGAAATTGTTTTATCTTTGGTTGAGTCCATTCCCTACTCCACATCTCAACTTTTTGATCTATAAATGTGATAATGCTTAGGAGGGGGCAGTGATAATGGCCTGGGAAAGGGTGAAGCGGAAGGCCCTGTGTAACTGTAAACCTGATCACCTATATCTCAGTGGTATTAAAGTGAACTTTATCATTTGTAGATGTAGAAGTCAAAGAATGGCTCTGTTGGGGTGCAACATGACTTCTTTCTCTTTTACTTCCCCCCTGTGCTAACCTAAACATGAAGATCAGTTTCCAAATCTATCGGATCCAGAAGCTACTGAATGAAAGGTAAGTAAAAGCAGGCAATATTACTGATTATCCTATCAGCCTAATGCTTCTGAACTCCAGCTTTTCAGCCCTCTGTTTTTCCTGCCTTACTATGAAAATTCCCTGGACTCTAAAATAATTGCGAAGTTCCATATTCCTGTTGCTACCCTATGAGATGTCTTGGACGTGGGCTCTCTTAGTTAGCTTTTGCTGCCTAATAGTCCATCCCAAAACACTGTGGCTTAAAACAATAAATACTTCATTTGTTTATGGTTTTGTGGGTGCAGTTGTTGGCCAGAGATCAGCTGATGGCTCTTCTGCTGGTCTTATCTTGGGTTACTCATGTGGTCACAGTTACCTGAAACTTGGCTGCAGCTGGATGGGACAAGATGGCTTCACCCTTGTGTCCGGAGGTTTTTTACTGATTGTTGGCTGAACTACACATCTCCAGCCGGTTACATAAGCCATATACTGACAGAGGAGTGCTGTAAGAGCTCAAGCCCCTGTGTCCAAGTGTTTTGCAAATCCTAGTTATATGGTGAAGGCAAGTCACATACCAAATGTAGAGCATGTGTGGGGAGGAAACCACACCAGGTGTGGGTGTGAAGAGGCACAATTCAATCCTATGGCACAGGCCATGGTATCTTGAATTAAGATTTTACTTCATTTTTACTATAAAGGGTAACTGAGAATAAAGTAACTAAAAGGGTATTAGCTCTCAACATGTTAGAGAATTTGCTAACAATTTTTTTTTATCAAGTTTTTTTGTGGAGTTTGTTTTCTTTTTTAATTCTTTGGTCTTGGCATCTGTAGAGTGGTTACTTACCCTGCCTCATTTATCTGCCTTGTAAATCTAGATTTTTCCATTTTGGTTTTGCTCACAGTTAAGTATGTCTGCACCAGTGCTCCATGTGACTAGACTCTGAGAACATGGGTTATTGGCTTCTTTTATCCTTCTGCAAGAGGAAATATCACATAGTGGTTTAGAACAACAAGTTCTGAGGCCAGACTCCCTGGGTGCAGTCTGTCACTTGCTGCATGACTTTGGACAAGTTGTTTCACATCTCTGTGTTTTCATTTCCTTTGCAAATTGGGACAATAATAGTACCTACCCCAGAGGGAGTTTTGAGGCATAATCTAAATACCTCGCCAATATAAGGTGCCAATAACATGGAGAGTACAGTGTTAGTGTTGGTATAGTGTTGTCTTTACTATCCTCAAGAACTATGGGAACGTATCTGATGTGACTCGGACTGAATTATAATGATTTTTATAGTTTACTATTACAGCAATATCATCCTCTGAGTTGGGTGCCACTGAAGAATATTTCTTCTCATTTTTTATAGAAAAGCTACCAATGCATGAGCTTTTAGGAGTTGTGCAGATTGTCAATGGTGAGCTTGAGTCTAGAACCAAGGTATGCTGACTTGCAGCCCCAGACTCAGAAACTTGAAGGAGAGACATAGCTGCCCAGGAGAGCTACTGATATGCGGGAGTGGTCAGTTGCCCATGTCTGCCCCAGCATGGCCCTGCTCTCAGCTGGGGCCCAGGGAGCCTGCTCATGAAAGAGATTCCAGAGTCCAAACTCAGCAGCATCTGGCAGATTTCTTCCGAATTCACCAAGAAACACCTCCCCTCCCATCTGCATGCCTCCTGCTTGACCTCCCATCTGTGTTCTACTAGCCCTTTATTTCTGCTTGTGTTCAGCCCTCAGCTTTGCTGTCCTGCCCTGGAATATCTGAAAACTCAGTTGTCTCAGATAACCTCTTCATCCCTTGCTTTGTGACTAGCTCTTCCTTCTTCCTCTGGTTCCTTTGGAGTGGCCAGGATTTAACCCCTTCCTCTGGTTCCTTTGGGGGCCATGGATTTAACCCCTACCCCCATATTCTCATTCTCTCACCCACCATAAGCATGCTTACATGAGGGGCAGGGTATTTGTTAAAGACTCCTCCATATTCAGTCTGAATACTCAGCCTCAAGTATTGGACCAACTGAAAATTCTAGGAAGTGTAGCTATTTAATCTTTGCACAATCAAATGATTCTCCTCCATCTTCCCTTTTGAGGATAAGCTAACTTCATTTGAAATCACCCTTCTATTTGTTTCTGTCTCCCTGTTCGCAATGACTTTGAACCATAATATTAACAGGAAGAATAGTGTGTGTTGCCTGGTACCCAGGCGAGGAGACCACAGCACAGAGTCAGGAGCTGAACCTGAGTTCTGACAGCAGTTTACTGTTGTCTTGGGGAAGTCTCTGTGCCTTGACAAGGTCCTCAGTTTCTTTGTAAAATGTGTAATATTACCACTTCAGAATATTGCAGAGAGATTTACATGGTGTAACACATGGGAAATCATTTTGTTAACATAAAAGACTTCACCATTTCTTTGCACATTTGACTGTTAGCTAAAACCTCAGTGCTTTAAAAAAAAAAATAGGCCCAAATTAGAAGTATCTGAGGTACAGAGCACAGCTGGCTGACAACACACTATGGTCTCTTCCAGAAACTTGTAAAACTCCTTCTGTTTCAGCGTTTTAACTCCCTCCCCTTTCGTGTTAGGAAATTAGGAGTCATTTTTTCCCATAGTAATGCAGTTTCTTTAAGACCTAGATTGGAGTCTAGACCTGCCATCTACTGGCTATGTGACCTTTAACCTGTTTCCTTCATTGTTGCTTGGACATGATAATATTTTTGACATGTATGTAAATCAAAGTGAGATGACACTGTACTGTATATTTAGCATTTCAAAAATCTCGGCCTGGAATTAGCCCGCGTTAAAATCCCTCCAGTGGTAATAGAAGCTGCCTTTTGACATGGAGCTGAGTTTGGGGGGGAGGTGTGCCCATTCTCACCTGGGAAAGTGCTTCAGACCTGTGCGACTGAACGTGCACACTGGGAGGCTCCCCTCCTCCTCGCACTCCAAACTTGCAAAACAAGATGCTGCTTTGATCTTGGACCCTCCGCAGAAAATCTCCCTTGGCAAGCCTAGCCATGACAGCTGGGCTCCACCATGGCAACTTTCTGTAGACAACGCTGACAAAAATCTAAACGCCAAGTCCTCCGGAGAAGACTTGATGAGGGAAACCAGGTGTGTGCTGAGAATCCAGCTGGAGAGAGTTGAAGCCATGCCAGGTAGCTTCACAATTTTTTAAAAAAGGAAGAAAAGGGACCCTTAGCTGAAGCCCTGAATCCATTGCTACTGCTGTGGTCTTGGTTAAACAGAGACAGAGTTTCCTCCGCTGATTGCCTCTGCTTAATTTTCCATGCAGCTTGACAAAAAGGAATGTGACAAGTTCTATCTCAACTCACAATCAGGCAAGACAGGGCTGTGTTTGTCCTTGCTGACCCAGGAGACTGAGGAGCCAATTAAAACTCCTTCTCCTGTTTCATGTTCTGGTGGTGGAATCAACACAGAGATGAACGCTTGGTCCAGAGCATGTGGGGAGGAGGTACCACTGGGGCTTCCTGTCTGGTGTGGATACGGGGGCACCACTGGGATCAGCCTGCTTTATCATTTAGGGCTTGTTGAAAGGCTGAGAACAATAAAGTTTCTGCCACACAAGATATCTTAAATAGGGCAGACTCCTTCAGAAGACCGTTGGCGTCACTGGCACCAGATAACTAAAGCTTTTTAGGGCCCCCAGGCCCTTTGCCCAAGAAATACCATGGTCAGGGCATTTGAATGGTCACCTCTGCCTGGGGAAGATGCATGTTTTGTAGAGTGTGAAACTTATATATTTTGAGGGAGCCCTCTTTAAGACAAAGACTACATAATTATGAATACAAACTTTGGTTTGAAAAGAAGGTTTATTGGGAATAAAAATATATCAAAGCAAACTGAAAAAAAATTCAGTTGATAAGTACCATGGATGTCAAAATACCTAGAAAAGAAGCAATCTTTTTATCCTAGATATGCCTGTATCAGAACTTTTTCCCTACTTTTTTCCCCAGCACATAGCCTTAGAGCCTCATGATATGATGAAATGTTATAATGTTTTCTGTACCAAGAATAGAAAGATAATCCTTTTAGCATGGTTGATTGAGAATTGATTTTTATTTCTTTAATAGTTTAGATGAAGCTAAGTTGTGTGGTTTGGGTAAGTGTCCTGCAAAGGCCTATGGGTTAAAGGCTCAGTCTCCAGGGTGGGACTACTGGAAGTGGTACAGTGTTTGAGCTTTGGGGCCTAGTGGGAGATCCTTATATCATTAGTGGTGTGCCCTCAAAAGGGATTGTGGGACCAAAGCTTCTTCCTTTCTCTCCTTTTGCTTCTGTGTTTATGAGATGAACTGTTTGTTCCAATACACACTCCTGTTGCCCACTCAGGACCCAAAGCAATGGGTCTACCAGTCTCAAACTGAACCTGTAAAACTGTGAACCAGAGTCACCTTTTCTACTGATGAGTTAATTACCTCACATATTTCATTACAGTAGTGAAACAATGAGTAACACAACCATTCACTGGTAATTTCATTACTACATTGTTAGTAAAACTCTTAGCATTGTTAGATTTGGAGAAAATCTTGCACGTTTCTTTCATATGTGGGCTATGTAAGATTTCAGAACATTTCAAGATAGAAGTGTGTGCTTGGTAATAACACCTTAAATACTGTTTGAATTGAAGAGCTTGTTAACCATTATATTATCAGTTTTATGTTGATTTTTGAATGTTGGTGTCCATGTGATAGTTGCTGAAAGTATTATGGGAAACCATTCCTACTGATACTTTTCTAATAATTTAAAAAGACAGAAACAATTGCAAACCACACAGTTATACTTCACTGAATCATAATTAACTTTCACGCCTACAAAATTCCCCTTTGCTGGATCTCCAGGATTCCCATAGCCATTCTTGTTGTCACCCAACTCAAGGGGAAATATGATGGGGATGGCAATCTTAACCAAATGGGGTTAAACAACTTTTACAAATTTTATAAAAATACATAACCATGTGATTGTATTAGTAGAGTCTGTCTCAAGACCTTGAAAATGATCTGTACAAGCAAGGAGCCCCTCACAAGTAAGTTGTACTAACTTTATGATCAATCATCACATAAAGGAATACATAAAAAAAGGCCTGCTTCCTAGATGGATGGTAGCGTGCTATTGAGAAAAGACCGAAATGTCAATTCAAGTCAGTTGCCCAATGTTTCCTCAATTTAAAAATTGTGCTGGTTTTGAGTTGTATTCCTGCATATTCTTATTTTCCTGCAGTAGATGTAAAAGCAAAGTTTTAAGGAGTTATTCCAAATCAGTATGGTTGGCTCTGCTTTGACAGCCAAGTTCCTTGGAATCCCACAAAAGAAATACTGTACTGGCCATTCGAAGTGATCAGCTTGCCTGGCTGCCCCTCCTGGAGTGAGGGATTGGCCTTAAAATGACCTGAGAGTCATGAGCCCTAGTGCTCCTCAGAGCGTCTGATGAGTTCCATGTGTAGGGTAGAAGGTTAGGATGAAACCTGAAGCAGAGAAATCAGGATTGGGACTCAGGCCTGAAGGGTCAGGTCCAGACCCAGGGTAACCCACACGAATGACACTGTTGGAGCTTGGCCACTTTGTGTACCAGTTGGGGACTTTCAAACTATTGGGGCACAGGGCCTGCTGAAGTGACCCTGGCTGGGCTTCAGGACAGTACTTGGAAAGTGGTGACAGGATCCTTTTTATTGACTTTTTTCTTTCTTCTTCTTCTTCTTCTTCTTCTTCTTCTTCTTCTTCTTCTTCTTCTTCTTCTTCTTCTTCTTCTTCTTTTTATTCAATTTATCAATGATTGCAAAGCATACAAAGATAGAATATGCTAGAAAAGTTGACTTCTCCTGGGAACTATTGACTGTCATTTTAACTGGCTAGATTTAAATGATTTTCTTAGACAGTCTGATCGTTATGCTTTAATTTAAAAAGCACTTACTGTGTTTTGTCTTCATGATGAAATATGTTGGCATTTTGAGACCTGGCTACCTAACCCCTGCACTTCTGGCCGTAACTCCCTGTTGGGACTGTCTCTCTCTCCTCTTCTACATGAATTTGTCTTCCCATCATCCTCACTCCAGAGTTTCATTGTGGCCACCCCTGGGTGTTATTTGTGAAAGATGAAAAACTTCAGTGTCCACTTTTCTTTGTTTAGGAAGACAGGAGGATATTGGCAAATGGAGGCCATCAGCGGGTGAGCTCTTTTGCAAGTCTTTTCTCTCGTTTGCTTCTGCTCTCCTTCTTCTTGTTTCCCTCTGGCTCCCACCCAGGATACAGATTTTTATTCTTTCATATGATAGAGGCAGAGTGTATTGTAGGAAAAATGCTTGAAGAAACATAGCTTGGAGAATAAAAGACTCAGGGAAGACTAGAAGCTTCAATATTTGAAGATTCGTCATGTAGAAGAGCAGAATGCCTGCTTTATTGTCTGTAACCCCAAGCAGTTAAGTTGGATACAGTTTATGTGAAGATCCAATCCCAGAGAAAAGAAAAACTGTTATATAGTTGTCATAAACAGATTGTGCTATCTTGGGGTGACCCCTTGGCAAATATGTTGGGGACTGGATTCAGACAAAGGTTGAGTTTAGAGTTCATTCTTCTCTGACAAAGTGAAACCAAGTATAAGAAAATCTGGGTAAAATCTCAAGGCTAGATAATATCCTGTGGTGAAAGCAACTTTTTTTTTTGACTTTTCTTTGTTTTCATAGGTCTAAGTGATGTCATTTCTAGAAATTACTCTGAGTCTTTAACTCCTATATGTGGCATCTGTCTTTATATCTTTGCCCCTTAGCACTCTGATGCCATTTCTTGTCAAGAACTACATTCTGTCTGTTGACATCAGTTTATTCATCTCATCATATGCTCCTGTTAATCGTGGCTTCCACTCATGGCTTATCTAGTTATCACTTTAGCTGGGACTCAGCTCATATATATGGAGCTTTACATAAGAGTTGATATGAAAACTAGATGGCTAAATCCTTTGTAGTGCCCGCGATTCCATGTATCTACGACTCTTGAGTACTTAGTGTGGTGTTGTCAGTGCTTGTCTTGATGGGAGAGTGGAGTCCAGCATGAGATGGCTCATGGATAGTCTCACCACCTCCATCTTTTCTCTTCCATTTTCTTCTTCATAGGGTGTTAGGTTATGATAGAGTCTCAGGAAATTCATTTTGACCTGTCCAGTAGACAAAACCTTTAATAATTTACTTGGGTTGTTATTTCTTCCTGTCTTTGTTTTCTTTTTTTCCCAACTCAATGCTTTATTGGCACCAGCAAGGTCATTGAACATTCCATTAACCCCTCTGCAGGATCTCAGATCATAAGAGACAGCCAATCCCTGTTTACATCCAGGCCATTCCCATTTGTTTCAGTGATAAATTCCTGCTACTAAGAAAGAAGGAGAGCATACTTTTAATGAGAACTTTAGAAATAATTTCTAGTTTTTACTACTAAAAAAATAAACTTTATGGATTTGCATGGAAAATGTTTCATTACAAGGAATCTATCCTTTTATAATTAAGAACTACAGAGGAAAGAAAATGGTAAAAGAAATTATTTATACATTCTCCATCAAGTGTGGTTCCACCTTACCTGTCCAGAGGAAAGTATGTTTCCAACAGTGGGGGTGAAAAGCTAGTAATGCCATACACCCACAGCTAAGTTGATTCAACCCTTACTTAGTCGCTACCCGGGAGTGCACTAGACGCATTGGTTGCTGGGCTGTGCCTGTCGTGTATGGTCTATGGCTCTTCTCTGAGCCTTTTGTCTCCCTGGAGTAAAATCCTTAACTTTTGTCACATCACTGATTTGGAGTATCTGCTTGATCACCTGGCAGAAGTGACACCAGCTCTGGAGTACCTCAGCTTGCTGGGTAACGTGGCATGTCCCAATGAACTGGTCAGCTTGGAAAAGGATGAGGAAGACTACAAGAGATACAGGTGAGTACCCGTATGGTGGGAGAAAGGAAAATATATCATTGTGAAGGGATGATATTATACTATGGGCTGCATACTTCATGCCTGGTATCAAAGATCTTCCTGTGACAATGTTAAACTCACTTTTGGAAACTTAAAGGTATTCTCTCTCATTTTGAGGGCATAAAACCCAAGAAAGACAAAAAGCTGTTGAGTGGTCTAGGCCAGGGGTTGACAAACGTTTTAAATAAAGAGCCAAACAATGAATATTTTAGGTTTTGCAAGTCAATGTGGACTCTATCACAATGAAGCAGCTCTGCTCTTACAATGAGAAGTATCTAGGAATAATTTGTGAATGAATGGGCCTGGCTCTGTCCCAATAAAACTTTATTTACAAAATAAACAGTAGGCTAGGCTTGACCCCTGGGTTATAGTTTGGTGGACCTTGCCCTATGTTATAGTCTTTCTGTGGTCTGCCTCAGGGTTACTTTTTGGAGAGAGACCTCTTTCCACCAAAATTTAGGGAGCTCATGTGTAATCCCAGAAGTTTATCCTCTTTACCGTAAAGCTACATTTCAATGTCCCCACCATACATGGGAATGGATTCCAGGTAAAAATGCTGTTCTTTCTTCTCTACCTTAAAATCATCTGCTTTGAAACCCCTCATCCAAACTCACCTCTCTCAGGGAGTATTCTTATCTTACGCACTTTTCTATACATGCTTTTACTTCCTCATTTTGATGTCTGTGTGTGCTCCTTTTTTTTTTTTTTTTTTTTTTTTCCGGCACCCAGGATTGAGCTCATAGCCTCACGCCTGCCAGGCAGGCGCTTAAGCTACTGAGCCAAACTCCCGGCTGTGTGCTCCTTCTTGATGGTTGTTTTATCAATGCTTTTAAAGACTTTTTTTCACATGTACAGTTCCTCTATGAATGATGATATAGGTTGTTAATGCACCTTCTGAATCAGTGTGAGAAGGAGGAAGGAAAGAGGGAAGGAAAGGAAAAAAGAGAGGAAGGGAAGGAGGGAAAGAAGGAAGACAGGAAGGAAAGAAAAAGGAAGGGAGAGAGAGAGAGACAGAGGGAGGGAGGAACAAAGGGAAGGGGAGGTGAGGGGAAGAAACAAAGGAAAGGAAGGCAGAGAGGAAAATACTGGGTAAGTAGGGGAAAGAGATTTGGAGGCAGTGAAGAAAGAGAATAATGGTTTGAGAGAAACTATTTTCTTGGAAATTCATGTAAAAATAAATCTGTGGTGACCCATAACAGAATATATATTCTTTTTTTTTTTTTTTTTTTTTTTGGTACTGGGGATCGAACTCATGATCTCATGCTTGCCAGGCAGGCACTTACACCACTGAGCTAAAACCCTGGCCCTATATTAATTTTTTATAAAAGTAAAGCTATAAGAAATACTGAAAGCTATTGAATGTTGTTGATTAAAAAGACATAAATAGAAGTAAGTAAGGATACAACAGGGATTCAGTTATAGTTCTTTTGTGGAAGAATTTTGTATTTTCAACTTACTTTCTAGGTTTCTTGATTGTTTTAGGAGCCTTAAACTAGTCTTAAACCATCTTAGAGCAAAACTCTAACCCTACTTTAAAAAAATTATTAAATCTTTCTCCGTGATGAAGAGTTTCATTTGAGATATGATGCTATAGATTTAAATATGAATTCTGTTAGCAGGAATATGGTTAATGTCCTGCAGGTGAATACATATAAATTTCTAAATCAATATTTTAAGTTGCTTAATCATGCAGGACTTCATTTGCTTTTAGAAAACCCTTGACAATTTTGAACCATTTAATAGCCTGATTTCAGTTGTGAAGCCATCACTTGAAACATATTTTCTCTTCTTGTACCAACTTCTTTTAAGGTATATTTTGAAGCATCAAGCCAACCCCCAAAGGTTCTCCTAATAAGAGTTTTTAGCAAAGCAAAATTGGGAAATTCTCTTGTTTTCTTTTTTCTTTAGACTTCATTGTTTAATCTTTTAAACAATCTAATAAATGTATGCATGAGATATGTATATCCATATCCATATATGTGTGTGTATGTTCATACACATATTCACCCACATCCATTTATCATTCATTCATAAAGCAAAAAGTTATGTGCGAACATGTCTATAGGCAAGTTTTTATTGCTTTTTTCCCCCCTAGAGTGAGAAAGAATGTGGGAAGTTTTCAGTTCCAAGGTTGTAAAAGGAAAAGAAAAGCCAATATGACTTTTTTGTTATTGTAACGGGTCACATTGGCAAAAATACTAAGAACCATAGTGTACAGGGTCAGATAGGAAGACCTTGTGTGACATCCACCTTAAGCAGTGACATCTTTAAAATAGGGAGAACTACCTGGATCAGTGGTCCCGAGTGGCCTCCAAATCGTCCAATGCATCTTAATGCAGTTAGTGGCAAACAAACAAAAGTATCCACTGGTTACTGTGATGGTCATTTGGCTCTAGCATTCTGAGACACTTTTCCCAAGTAGTTATGCTTCTCCTTTATTGTCACGCATATTCCATCCTGTGTATTTCTCTCCATACTTCATATGTCTCAACATCTAGAGGATACTTCCAATGGGTAAGGGCTCAGTCTTCTTGTCCTCAAAGTCTTACTAACACCCAGTGTAGTGATGGACATGGAAAATGAGACTTGGTAAATACTAGAGGTGATCTGAAATTACTTTCCTACTTAGAAGCTTGGCATTTGGGGGTAGATGCAGGGATCTCTGGTACCTCAGATGTCCATTGTTCATTTAGAATCAGATCCATTTGGATGCCCATAAATGCAGTTAACAGGCAAGGAATTATGATTTGAATTCAGTCCAAGCCCTGGTTGTAGGTCACAATTCTCAGGCGAGAGCTTAATTCTACAGGAGTAATCCATCTCATGGGCTCGCCTGGGCATTCTCCAAGCCTGTCCTCCTCATCTGAGGCCTGTTTCTCTATGATGATATGAGAGAAAGGGCCAGGAAGGTGATTTGCTTGTGTGCATATGGCCAAGTTGCCATGTGGCACAGGATCCTAGAACTTGCATGCACCCAAAAGCACATCTATGCCAAATTACCTTAGAAAATTCCTGTCACCCACAACGACAGCAAGATGCTTATGCTCTGAGAGAAGCAGCTACTAAGGACAGCAGAGGGAATGTGAAATGTGTGTCTGCCTGGTTACACTTTTACACATTTTCCGTGCAGCATGATTGTGCAGTGACATGGTAGATTGATTCCCTGGTGCATTTACATTTTTTATTCCTTTATTTATTTATTTTTATGCTTTATTGTTGATTTGATAAGCACTGACCCTTGTATTTAGAAAAACACAAATGTATGCATGATGCAGTTCAATTCTATGGTCTGTAAGCAGCTCTGATTTATTGTCTTGGAGTTTGTGCTTCATTTGCCCCTGAGAAATTTTAGGGTTTCACAATATGACTTTTGAATTCAGAGTTCCTGTGGCATTTGTGTTTATACACAGCAATGCAGCCGCTCATTTTTTTTTTCCTTTTGGTAAAATATTTTTCCGACCCTTCATCCACAAAGTATGAGGTCTACCTTCTTGCAAGCTGTTACCCGGAGCCTAAGAATGGAGCCTCTATGTAAATTTATGTGACATTTTCACTAGAAAATTGCTTAAAAAATGAATGATATTTCCACAGTTTACTGTTTTTCACTTTAAGTACATTTTCTGACAATATGTCTTCTATTAATCATTTAAGCAATAGTAGGAGCCTTAAAGGAGTGTATTCAGAAGCAAGAACCCATGGTTCATTTAGTGCTGTCTAAAAAAATTTCTTATTGATTGGCATCCTCTGTAGTTATGTGATGTAATATTTATAATATGTCACACAGCCATACATCAAAACAAGTGCGCCTGTTGTTTCATTTCCATGGGAGATGCTGATTTCAAAGAGGTCAGCCCAGTTTTAGGTCACGCTATGGCCAGCCACTGGACCAGAAATGGGAAGTGACTAGATTTATGTAGCTATTGGAAATGGCATCACAGATGTTCAGGTTTTTGCTGAGTCTTTTCTCCTCTCCCTCTACCCCCACCCTTTTGGCTCTCTCTCTTACCCCCTGTGTATCCTGTTGAATTTTCTTGGCACGTATCCCCATAGTAAAACGGGCTCATTAAATTTCTATATGAGCATGAACATACTACAGAGTTGTCGAGTAGAGCCCTGGCCTACCGGGGCAGCAGCAGAACTGCACCTGGGGTTCCCTTTGCGATTCATCAGAGTTCAGGGCTGAGCAATGTCCACAGCCACATTGTCACAGGAGCCCGGACCTGCCTGTGGGGAGGCAGTGCTACTGTTTGGGGATGAATATTGAATGGAGGTGATAGCAGCCTTCAGGATTTGAGCAGGGAGAGGCTTGCCAGGCAAGACCTGCCATACTACTTAGAAACCCTTCTGGCTTCTTGTGGACTTCAACACCAGTCGAGAATAACTAATCAATTCTGTGAAACTTGAATGCTCAGTCTTGCTTGTCTTCCTTTGCAGTCTGTTTCTTCTTTTTTCTGCAGAAAGAACAATGGTTTGAAGGCCAACAGTGATCCACAAAGGCTGGACTTCAACTTTCCAATAAGGGAGCTGGGCTTCTGAACTCAGCGTCTTCAGTCCCTGAAGCCTGTGTCGTGTACTCTCTCCTGCCACTCTAGTCTCTGGCTGGCCTCTCCTTCCCTCCACGGCAGTAGGTCTCTCTGTGTTCCTTGCAACTCTAAATTATTTAAAACGTGACACCCTTTCTTTGTTCCCTGGTAGGGAGCAAGGCTGGGGCCTGTCCAGCATCTGTAGCACTCCACCGTCTGTGGCTGCCTGGGCTGCCACCATTTCCCACCCAATAGGAGCTGTAAAACTTGTGACTTACATAACCCAGCTAGCATGCTCCAGCTAATCTACAATCTGGGCTTTGAAGATCACAAGAAAGCAAAGGTCACGACCCAGAGATCAAAGTGACAGAAGCCCACAGAGTAATTGCCGGTTACCCTCTGCAGAGGGCCTTGGACTGTCCTGTGGGTGTATTGTTTGCACAGAGACTTCAAACATGCTGCCGGTGAACTGTGAGGAAAATCAGCTGGCCTTTGCCAGTTGCCAGGCATTCATTAATGCTGTAGGTGAGCTCACCCCGGCTCATTAGAGTGAGATCATTGTCATCTCTCTGAGCATCTGGAGCTATTCCACCCCCAGTGTTTGTTCATTGCACCTCGGTCTTTATTGGCTTTTTCTCACCCTTCTCTGCTACTTGGAGGTGTGGGGGCAGTTGCACAAGGAAATTGGTGTAACAAGAAGGGACAATGTGGATGTGTTTTTGCAAATCAACTTTGAGGCACATAGGATTCAGGCAAGGTAAAGTTTGAAGGAGGCTTATCCATCATTTGGCCCGTGCCATCTGGTTTGTTGAATAAATGAAGAAACTGAGGCTCAGAAAGCCTGCTGAGAATGAGCCAAGATCATTCAGCAAGATGAACTCAAAGCTTGGGCTCTTTCTTTTGCCCTGTTATTCTCCTAGCCAGTCACGATGATTACTTCCTTTCCTTTTAATTATCTCACCCACCCTTTAAAGCTTTGGTTTCTCCAATAAGTGGCATGCAAACCATGCTAATTTTTTCTCTTTTGTTAATTGGACGTATTTAGCAGTTGATCAGTGCTTTTGATCAGCATGAGGTAGCCTGTGTTACCAAACTGAGTGGATATAATCCAGTCAACAGCAAAGAAGCACTGTGTTTTGTTAGCATGCTTGCCCTGTTCTGCTAAGCTTTGGGAAGGATTGCAAACGACTCATGGCTCACCCACAGCTGCCTCCTGGGGTGATGCCACATAGGGTATCAGTAGCTTGCACCATGCTCCTTGCTCTCCATGGATAGGAGCACAGAGACAGTAAGAAATAACACAGGGCAGCAGAGAATGCCACAAGCAAGAAGAATAGTCTCCCTTAGGAACTGGAAACTTGATATTTCTTGACCAGAACCTCAGAGAAAAAAAACTGTGGTAGCCAACCCCACCAGCAGATCACAGAGACCTAGCCTGGCTCTTCTGTGTTTTCACCCCATTATACTGGGGAGCAGCCAGTTCCCTGGTATAACAGTTGTGGGTAGGAGGCAAGAATATCTTCCTGTCTCTTTGAGGTCTAGATGACAAATGCCAGGGTACTGGGATTCAATCAGGAGAAAGAAAATGATTTTGATGATTAAAAAAATAAAAGCTTATGGGTTGTTCCTTTTGTCCCACCATTTTAGCTTTGTTCTTAGAGTAGTATTTTAAGAAAATGAAACATTCCATCTGATGAGAGAAAGCTTGGAAAGCTCTGGGTGCTGGTCTCTTACTTTCAGGACGGAGCTAAATGGATGTGTAAACACCTGCCCAGGGTCTGAGGGTCCCTGCTGTCCTTTTGATAACCTCAGCTCCCCTTTCACAGCCAGGAGTGGCTCTGAGCACCCCAGCCCCGGGGGCTTCCCCCCCCGGCCACCTTGAGAAGGTCAGGAAAATTGGAGTTGCCCTCTGAAGCTAGGGACGCGAGACTTAGAATTTAGACGGATCTCTTTTCATTAAGCAGTGCCCTGGCTTAACAAGCAGTTTTATAAATCTGAAGCTGTCTCCGGGTGTCGCAGGATTTATAGATGGAGGTTTCTGCCATAAAGTGGTTTATGATGGCTGCCTTCTGTGTTATTAGTAGCTGTCTCTTCCTTCAACCATTGCTGTTTGATAATAGCCTTAAAACACCCAGAATTACTTACCTGTAAGCCCCATTCCCGATAGCCCCTGTTGACAGTCTGAATAAGTTTACTGCCCTTTTGTTGTACTTTACCTTCAAAACAAACTGATTGAACCATCAATAGCTCGTGGAAGCTGACAGAGGGATGTCATCTGGACTAGCCCTTGTGATTGTAGGTTATCTGGGGGAGTTAACCTTCCCGCATTGTTAACTGAAATGTTTTATGTACTATGCAACTTTAGGATATGGCTGTGATAACCCCAGTAACTAAGTAATACATCACAGTAAAGAGATTTTGGTGCAACAAATAACCCCGGATTAAATTTACAAGGGTTGAATTGATATTGTAAAAAGCCTTCATTCCGTAGCTTTGGGAATCCCCTCTTGTATTTTTATGGCAAACTTGTATTACGGTCAGAATTGAAGCTGCAGCTTTTGATATGCTGACATGACCTAGAACAAAGGGAAATAGATATCCCAAGACCGGGATGGGACAGGCGAGCAAGAAGCCCACTGACTTTACCACTTGGCAATCATGTTGGAAGCTAGCCAGCTGCAAGCCACCAAAGGGCAGGAAGACCTAGGAGACACTTGGCCACAGCCTGGGCTCTGTGGACCACAGATCTCAGGGCAGGGCAGACTGCTAGCAGAACCGGGAAGGAGGCTCTTGGCTGCCTCCCAATGCACATAATTCCAAAACGATTATTCCTTGTGGTGTTATTTTCACTAGGACATTGGTTCTCTGCAGGAAAGCGGCATCAGCATCACCTGGGAAGTTATTGGAAACATAAATTCTAGGCCCCACTCCAGACCTGAATGAGAAATCCAATGCTTTTGTCTGTTCCAGGATGAGAACCACTGTATTAGAATATAAGCTCATCGAGTGCCCAGCCCTTCTGTTTTGTTTGTCACTTTATTCTCAGTGCCTCATACAGCTCCTGTCAGGTGGTAGGTGCTCAATAATTATTTCTCATGTGTGTGCGTCAGTACACAGAAGAGACGTGCTATGTGGGCACTGAGGCCCCTGGGCTGAGACTGAACTCTTGGGAGCAAGTCTTCCTAGTGTCCCTCAAATCTCTCTAAGCAGTGACATCCTCATAACTCAGGCTGGCACTCAAGATGGGAGCCAGGTCACCCCCAAGTCTCCCAGGCGACTGGCAGCCTGTGTCATGGACCGTCTCTTCGATTGTGTAAGAAGAGTGCCTTGGAAACAGCAGCTCTTTGTCATCTAAAATTTTTAACTAGCTTAAAAGCCAGCACCTCTCTGTCTTTCTTCTTTGATTTCAGGGCTGTGATCCAAAGTGAGGTGAAATGACAATGTGCGGTCTGTTGTCATCACGGTTCCTGCCAGCCCCGTGAAGGCATCTTTCACTCCATCATTAAACACTGGCTGATTTTCTAATACCAATGTTGTCTTCACCTGAATATTCATCTTTTCCCACCCTACACTTAGTGGGTGTCTTTACTCCTTTGAGCGTCACTCCTGACATTGTTTCTGTCTGTACTTGTCTTTATTTGAAAGAATCCGTTGTCATCAAGACTTTGCTGCCTATGAGCAGAAGACGGAAGTTTTCTCTGACAGTTTGAGGCTGATGGGAATTCTGTGAGGGGAAAGAAAGGACACTTAGGCCCTTTTTGGCATCTGCCTGATTTGGGGGTAATATTAGAGCGCATTTGGGGAAGCAAGGGAGAAGCCTAGGGAGAGACAGGAAAGAGGGCATTAGATGGGAGCCAGGAAGGAATCAGGAAGTAGACAGTCTGATTCCAGGACCTCAGGCTTTGGGGAGGACGGCACTGGGGGGGAAAAGTGTACCTCCAAGGAGTCTGAGTATTCTGACCCTAACAGTGAGGAATAGGAAGGCTGCGACTGGAGGGCCTTAGACCCTTGTGCTTGGATTTTGGGTGGTCAGCCTAATTTTTTATGTGGATCAGCAGATGAAGGCCACTTGGTGATGTAAGATCATCATTCTAGGAACATGAGAGGTGGCTCTGGGGACCCAAAGCTCCAGTGTGCACCCCAGGTAGTCCCTGTACTGCAAAAGAGCTAAATGCTTGGGGTCACTTTTGGGTTTGGTTCTTTGAGGTTTGTTTGTGATTTCCTGTTTCTCCCTTCCCCCTTTGTTATTCAGTGAGTAACATAGGTCCTTTTTGTCTGCTCCCGTAAGTATTCTGGGCACAAACTCTGGCACTTAGTTATACCAGTTTCTAATTTCCCTTGATGGTTGTATTTTCTTATTCTGCTGAGAACCTCTCTGAAGGCAGGAACTGTGTCATCATCACCACTGTATGACATGGTAGGTGCTCAAGAAATATTTGTGTAAATAAAATGAACGAGTATGTTACTAAATTCTTCTAATACAAGTTTCCAGGATGTGGTCAGGGTAAACCAAGAAAAATTTCCCTGTCTTCAAGAGGCTTATAGTTTAGGCAAGCACATTAACTGAGCACTAAGAAAATTGAAAATAGCAAAGAGACCAGATGGTGCTGCCATTGTTTTTCCAGGAATGCTAATAAAAAGAATGCTAGTGGTGCAGAAGAAATTTTCATGGAGCTGGAGTCTTGAAAGATGAGTGCATACTGAGGAGGCTCAGGCAGAAAGGAAGTGACAGATTCCCTTGGAGAATCCATTTCTCTTGATGTTGGGTACTCACCTCTTCTTCCTAAGCAAGATAAAATCCAGGCGATTGCTTGTGTGACTGATGGAGGACGGGGGAGCGAGAGAAAGCATCTGGGTTGGTAACAAAGGGGAGATAGACAGGTGCCTGTACCTTTTCTGTATTTATTATATATTTATAAACTTCTTCCTTGGCCAAGTGCATCTTCTTGTCACTCCATATACACACACCTGCTTGAGGACAGTTCTTTATTCATATAGACACTCGGTAATCCTCAGAGACCGTAGTGATTATCCAAGAGTCTTCCAAAGGGAATGGAGGTCACTTGGCATTTGTTGAGCAATCATTAATGGCTCTTAGAAGCCAACTCCCCTTGTTTCTCCTTGATGAAGGTGATCTTCTTAGCACCACAATAGAAATAACCCAATAATGATAACAACAAAGCCCTGAAGATCTTTGCTTGAGTCCTCAAGGAGGAAGCATTGCTTAGTCACACGTTCCCTCCTTCCACTCCAATGTCATCCAGGTGATAGCTATCTAGTTTTTTTATCCTCCTGACAAAATGGAGGTCCTCTGAGATGAGAGTGAGACAGATGTCCTAAAAGAATAATAGGGGCATAAATGGTACAATCAAGGTAGGTGTAGGTTAATTTTCCTGGGAACTCCCTGTGTAGAAAAGAAGTTGGGCCCATTTTCCAAAGTAGAAGGAGAATATGCTGCTAGAGTCTAATGTTGGCTGATCTCAACTGTGTATGTGGGTGTGTGTGTGGGGTGTGTACCTTAGGGTCTAGTGCAGTCATTACTGTATGTTTCTAGGTTCAGTCGATTGTCTGTGTGAACACAATCACTCAGACTTCCTCTTCAAGCTTTCTTCTCCAAGAATTTGTGTGTGTGTGTGTGTGTGTGTGATTTTGAGACAGGGTTTTGCTATGCAGTTCAGACCTTGAACTCACTTTGTAGCCCAGGCCAGTCTCACTTGCACAGTGATCTCCTGCCTCAGCCTCCTGAGTGTTGGGATTCCATGCCTTCACCACCTTGCCCAGCCTATTGTTCGTTCTTTATAACAGAAGAGAGCTGACTCAGTAACCAAGATCTAGGGGTTGTACTGCAATGGTATAGATTCCTAAGGATCAGGCCCTTTGCCTGGGTATTTGGGACTGCCATCACAACCTTGCTTCTGACTCTTTTCCAGATGCTTTGTTCTGCATAAGCTGCCTAGATTGAAGTTTTTGGATGCCCGGAAAGTAACTAGACAAGAACGGGAAGAGGCATTGGTCAGAGGGGCCTTCATGAAGGTGGTGAAGCCTAAGGTGAGCTGTCTGCTGCATCATATTCACGAAGGACTGACTCCTCATGACCCTGGTTACTCTTCGGAGCTCGGGAACATCCTCCTGTGTGTTTAGAATGCAATTGAGATCTCATAGTCCCAGTTGGGCCACACAGATACACTATGGGCCTAACAGGAAATAGGGTCTTCCTGTGACCCAGGCTAAACAGACCATCTTCATTAGGTGGTCTCATCTGATAAAGCAGCACCATATGCAACTCACTGGGGACGTTCTGAGGGTTAATTTTAGGCCTCCTTCTCAATGATATTCCCAGAGTGGGGCTTCTACAGGTTTGGAGCCGAGAAAGGATAGAGCACTGGGCGTTGCCTGCTTCTGCCGTGGGTAGCATTCTTCTTCCGCGGGGTCTGGCTCTTCTTTCCTATGGCCAAAGGGGAGCTGGGGAGAGTAATTTTCTTCCATCACAGATGAGGGCTCCATAGCTCCTTGAGATAACGTTATCACAGACGCCAGAGGTTCCTGACAATGTGTCCCAGGCTTGGCCTGGGCTCCCCACATGTGACTCTCCGGAGCTCATTGGAATGGTGTTTACAACCTTTCCTTTACAGCTGTGTCTGCGAGGGGGCCATGCATGAAAAGTGGTGTCATCCTAATGGCAGTTCTGATGAGGCAGGGAGGCTTGGCTGGGGGTCTTGGATTCAGACCCAAGGATGTTTTTAAGGACATATGCAACCATCTCTTTGGGAACAGTTGAGTCCTTCAGTGAAGCCAGAGGCTGGGGAATAAACTCAGTGACCCCCGCTGACCCCTTGGAGAACTGTCACAGCCCTGGGCTCTGTGGAGCTGCACAGTCACCTCCCATGAGACTGTAGCTTGTGTGTTGAAAATGCTGGCACAGAAATCCTACAGGTCTAGTTTGTCCTCACTTAGTGACTTATAGCCCTCTGTCCATGCATTGGAGGTGATTAAGGGAGGAAAAGAAAATACAAACAAAACCAAAGCAGAGCAGAACAATGAAACCTCTTCCATCAAGTCATTCAGTTGGCAGCAGACCTCAGGCCTCTTTTTTTTCTTTTTTTCCCCTGAATCCATGAAGTGCAACTGATTTCCCGTTATGCTGAATAAAATTGCTAACAGTTGTAGAAATATATGATATGGAGGGTATAATACTGGCAGATAAATGTATTGTTACCTGTTTCAGCATGTGGGAAATTAATTGAGTGATTCATTTTGTAGCTATTAAAGTGTTACAGTTCTCCTGATTGAAGCCCAGGTTTGACATATTGCACATGACTGCCTTTCGTTAGTCTAGCTTTGGTAATTTTGTCCAAATGAAAGAATTTATTTCTTGGCCTTTTTTTTTTTCTCCTTGCTTTCTTCCTTCCTTTATGTCTTTTTTTTTTTGAGGGGGGAGGGGGAGAAATACTGCAGACAGCTGACACCACAAACCCAGCAGAGCATAGCAAATGAACTCTGTAATATCTTGGGTTGCAACCTGCCCCTCTGACCCTTCCCACCTTCATGTGGACACTGTACAGAGTAGGTCAGTATTTCTCTTGCCTTCATTTGCCTTTCGCATGAGAAAGGCTACATTATCACTGGAATAAACCCAGTGTCCTCTGTAGTTGGATGGAATACTCAATAGGTGGCTACTACTGTACTGTCCCAAGGTTCTTTATCTACAGATTCATGAATCCTCACGCAGCCCAGTGAGGTAGGAGGAAAGGGTCATTGGTTCACTTTATAGATGAGGAAACTCAAGCCCGAAGAAGTTTCCTGGGCCCAGGTCTCCTGACAAGGACCTGCCAGAGATAAGGTCTTACCTATGTGCCTGACTGTGGAGCTCTGGCTCCTTGTACCCTTCTTTTTAACTCTGAAGCCGTGAGTTAAATATATTCCCCGTGCATCTTTTTGTTTGAATCGAACCTCACAGGAAGACATAAATGAAGAGTGCAGGTAAAGTAAGACTGTTGTGTCAAATAGAGATGGAGGGAGCTAGAATCTTCCCTTGGCTTTGAAAGTGGCTGGGAATGGCTCCTTAAAATCCACCATGAGTCATTAACAAAGTGAGCAGAAATGCTCTTCAGAGTTCCCAATTAGTTCCCAATCAATTATAGAATTAGCTCATGTTTGCGTGATTGACTCTAACATCCTCGCTAACTGTATTAAGCTTAAAAATGCCCATTAATTAGAGGAGAGAGACAAACATACTCTCACCAAGCCCGGGGACCTTGGGTTGTCTTTTGTAGAGCCACCTAATTTCCAAACTGGACAGGGCTTCAGAAATCACTCGTTCTGGTCTCTGGTTTTGTGGATGAGGGTACAATGTTATGGGTTCCCCCCGATCCTAATGATGTACAACGGGGACCAGAACCATGGGTCTTGGGTTTCTGGCTTGGTATCCTGTTTATGCCATGATCCTTTGCAAGCAAAAGAGGAATTCGATGTGTTATTGGTTTGTTGTCAGCCTGAATGCCTGTCTTGAATGAGAGGTGATACCCTTTAGTTTGTTGTTTTCGGAGTTATGCTTTGGTACTTTTCTTGCAAATAGAAGGAGGCCAAATGAGCTCCTTGCTGAATTAATAAACTGGCATTCAAAAGGCTGCTTTCTGCCTGTTCACAGTGTGTACAGACAGCTGCTTGTTCCTGTGCAGGTGTGTGTATTCTCTCCGTGGCTGTGTGTATATACATATGTATGCAGTGGGAGGTATGTGTACACCCGGAGACGGCTTCTAAGTGGAGAGCAATTTCCTTTCTGTGAATTGCCGACTCTATGCTGAGTCCACGTGGCGAAGACCTATTTTTCATAAGGAATCGGAGTCTCAGGTTGGCTTCTGTCCCCTCTGAGGTGGTAGCAGCCTGTTGTGCCTATTCAGCAGAACGTGCTGATGAATGATCAAGGGGGCATGATTTGGGGAGCTGTTTTCATTTTATTCCTGACATAAAGTATTTGAGAGAATGGAAAATACCTTTCCAATTGCAGCCTTTGCCTTAGAGGTAGGGAACAGGCAGTCTGGGTGTTCTCTGCTGACGCAAATGCAAAATCGGCCAGGAACTAATATTGCCCCCCCCTCCCCGCCCCCACCATGTCACCAAGCTTTGATTTGGGACCTGGCAGGCCCTGGTGCCCGAGAGGAGCTCTCTCTTGTTCTCTCTTGCGATGACACGCTTTCGTTCCTCTCTTGCTGCCTTTTGGCTTTTGTTGCTTAAAAACTGCCTTTCGTCTGAGCTCTGATTGTTCTAGAGAAAAATCGCTGTCATTCATTAGGTGGTGATAGCTCATGTGACGATGGGTTCCTCCAGACTCTGTGACTGTGTGTTTTAGTTAATGGACCTGCAACATCTAGGATTTGCTCATTTCCCAGAATTTTAAAGAAAATATATATCTTTGTCATTTATCAGCCATTGAATCACGGCATTGTCAAAATACAGAACATCAAGCTGGGTACAAGGAAGGATGAGGTCCCCAAGGAAAGGTGTCCGTAATGACCAGAACTTGAGCCCCCTTGGCCACACTAAGAAATGCAGATCAAAGGAGTGCAGAGGTCATCCAGGTGGGTGGGTGTGGCAGGCACAGTGGCCCTGCATGTCAGAGGCACAGCTCCAAAATACGACAGTCAGAATCGCTTAATTATGTCCTGGCTTTGTAATTATTCATCCCTGTTCTGGCAAAGAGCATAGTTGTCATTTCTCTGACATAATTATTTAAAGCTGAGCCCTCTTGTTTACAGACCTGTATACAACGTTGGCTACCAACTGCTTAATCTTCAGAACCTTATAGAAACCATGGGAGAGCAGCCGGGGCCCGGCTGGACTTGAGCATCACAGTGACATCAGACAGTGTTTTGGAATGTGTGTTTTCATTTGCATTAGTGACCATTCTCTTATGTGTAAGGAGTGGTGACAGATAGGATTGTGAACGTTGAGATTTTTTTTTTTTTGAAAATAAGTCTTGCATTCCTTTATGTGGTCATACCTTGGTTCCCCATCATGTATTGCTTAACTATTTGTACAGTTTTGTGTAGCTGGTGTATTTGTGTGTATACATCATTGGGTATTTAGAAGAGTGTTCTAGTGTGTGTGTGTGTGTGTGTGTAAAATGGAGTAGAAATAGAGAGGGGAATAAATAAGAAGGAAATGAAGAGGAGACATGAGGTATTAAAGGAATAAACTTTGGGGCATATACACCTGCTGAAAATCTTTTATACTCATCCTTATACCAAAAGTTGAAAGTTATTTGGGTCTGAAGGTCACCTGCTCCTGTGATGATACTGCAGAGCCCTGCTCTTGATACTTGAAGTTAGACCCTAATTCCCCTATGTATGTTGAGTTTCTTCCATCTTTGTCTATACTTGGGGTTTCCATGAACAAGGCAACCTAGGGTGCTAACAGGGAGAGGAGCTCCTGAGAAGCCACCAACCATTGGGATGAAGGTGGTGTTCTTCACTGGGACACTCGCTCATCAGGGCAGGCACTTGACCTGTTTTGTTTACTTCCTTGTCCCTGGTGCTTGGCCCATAGCAGAGGCTCAATGAATAGCTACCAAGAGAATGAATCACAAGCAGCAGTACCTTTTGGGAGATGCATCATGAAAGCACATACCTGTTTCAATTGTTTCAACACGATCATTTGAAAGAGCAGGAAAGACATCATCATGTTCAGATAAATTGAACCGGTGCACCTGCAGAAAAGGCAGATTGTGGATTGCAGAATTTTTCCAAAAGTTGCATCTGGAGATTATTTCTGATGGGAAAAATTATGGCTGCAGTTTTCCCTGTTCCTTGGCTTTTCCATAGGTTCATGCTTTTGGACAGCAAAGTGTGGTCTGAGGCTGCCGCTCCCCACAACTGAGTCCTCCTCATCTCTGAGCTCATCTGCTCATAGCAAGGCTTTTAAAAGCCAAGCAGGTTTCTCAGGAAATGTGTCTGGGGCCTCTGCAAGTCTGTTTATAGTTAAGATAACATGTTCCCTTCTTAGTGTCTATTCTTTTTTTTAACTGATCCTGAAGGTGTGCTACTAACAACTTGCTTGGTTGAATTGTTTTCTATAGTTAGTCTTAGTCTTGCATTTTACTAACCTCTACCATGTCCTAAATAGGAGAGGGATCTTCCTTCTTCTCTCCCTTCCCCGCCCCTCTGAAGATTGAAGTCAGAACCTCTTCACTGAGCTACATCCTCAATCCTTTTTTCACTTTAAAACAAGGTCTAAGTTGCCCCTACTGAGCTCAAACTTGCAATCCGCTTGCCTCAGCTTCCCAGGTGGCTGTGTTTATAGGTGTATAACATTACACCTGGCTTCTCAGGGAAATGTCTTTGGTATTTTCTGTCGTGCCTATCTGACTCCATTACAAACACATAATAGTTTATCAGAAACCACTTCTAGATTTATTATAATGATAGCATTGACTATTTTGCATAAAGGCAGGGCATGCTCATAAATAATATTATAAACCACAAGTACATGCAGTTAAGTAGACAATTAGCCAATATATGTTCACAGCTCTCTACAGTGCCAAACGTTCAGGAAAGAAAAAAACTAAATATGTTGGTTGATTTTCTGGATATTTCTAACTACCTGAATATATTAGTTCTTATGGTTCTTTTCTGTGTTTTGCACAGATGTTTCTCGTCTAGAGATACCTTCAGATTCTATTTTCAGCTACTTCATAATATGTTTTGAAGAGAGCAAAAAGTTTTAATTAATTTCATTTTTGGAAAATGCTTGGGTAACGTGTTTAGAAGCAAATCCAAAAGCCAAACATGGGTAGTTTGTTTGTTTTTCATACTCCTTCCTGATTTCACAGTTTGTTACAGACATTTGAGGGGGAAATCACTTATGTTTCTGTTTTTAACAGTATGGCATCCCTTGTCTAGAGTAAATACATTCAGAATCCTGTTCTTTGGAAGCATTTGAGTAACAACTTTTCTGAAATCAAAGATAGGCTGTGGCAGGAATGTGTTTTCTCCAGTACCCTCTTGAAGCCCTACGAATGGAGAAGTAAAACTCACAATAGAATAGGAAAGGTGACCAGTGCTGGTGGCAGCCTCTGAGAGCCACTCCCAGGAGTCCCTGCAGCCTCACCAGGTGTTAAGCATGTGTTAGGGCCCAGTTCATGAAATCCAGTGCCTGGGAAGACATCGCTGTGTTTCTGATGGGGCCATTGACTTTCGCAACACTCCAACAGCCTAACTCCACATTCTCTCTAACTGGTCTCCCAAGTGTTCAAGATATTTGGATAGACTTATGTGAAGAAGATTATGGACATAGGTGACATAAGCATGAGGAATGAGATAAAGACCTGTAAGAAACTTTGTACTGTCTCTGGAACCTGACTATTGGGAGAAGTGTGGCAGATTGCATTATTTATGTAAAAACTGTCCCTTTCTCTCTGCTCTTGCTGTGGTTCCTCTGGTCATGGTAGCCTATACTTTCCTACCCCACTGACCCTGGCCTTGACCATGTAGCACTTTGGCAAATGGAATGTGAGTAGAAGTGATAGCATGCCGGTCTGGGCCAAGACCTTATGAAGCACCATGTATTTCTTCTACTCATCACTTTCACCCAACTGCCATTTGCTATGGAAACAGCATGAGAAATCCGTGGACCAAACTTGAACCTGATGTGAAGCCTGAAGCTACACATCCCCACACAAGGAGAAATGCTTGCTGTGAGCCACACGGAGTGAGCAGTACCGTTGCTGCAGAAAACTAGCATACGGCTGGCCACACTGTCCACACACCATGCCCTTTGATGCTTCCCTGACCATCTGAGGCAGCGCTCTTCACTTAAACTCAGCTTGGGGTTTTCTGGGGTCAATGGCTGTTGTTGGTGTCACACCAGCTCCTGAAGGCTTTCTGAATGTTTAATGAGGAGAGGAAGACCAGCTGGTCATGAGGAGATGTGACCAGCTGGCTGCCTAGTGATACATGATTAGGTGCACAGAAACAAGCCTGTTAGAAGAACAACTAGCTAGTTAGTTGGAAGAACACATAGCATGGGAAAAGAGTTTGTTGTCTACTAGGCATTATACAGGCTACTTAACAATTTTCTCTCTCATTTTCTCCTTGATCTTGAGTCTACAAATGAGGAGAGACATGATCAGAGCAGCCTAAAGTCAATACAGCTGGTGGAATCAGGGTCTTCCTTCGGGTGGCCTAAGCCCAAGCTCATGCCTTTGCTCTTGTATATCCGCCTTCAGGAAAGACTGTCACCCTCAGGGTTGGTACTCTTTCTACCATTACCGCCACTTTTGTTAACAAAGAATGGACAGATGATGGGAGGCAGGGACACAAGAACTGGAAGGTCTGGAGATGGAAAGGAGCCAAAGAGAACTGTATAATTTCCAATTTTGACCTTGTGACTCCTTCCCTAACCCATTTTGGTGACTTGCATGGGTTAGGCAAAGACCAGGCTGTGGAGGACCATTTGAATTAGGCCAAGTGTGCGATTTTCCCCAAAGGTAATGAAGAACCTCAGCAGGTTTGAGGTGGGAGAAAAGTCCAGGCCACTCTCCAGTTGGGTCCCTAGGTGTTGGGAAGCAGTGCTCCGTGCAGAGCAGTGCTTTGGATCAGAGGCCGAACAGCCTTCAGAGCACCCCGTCTGGTGTCCATGCTCAAGTGGTCACAAGGAGGAACGAGCTGGCTCCAAGGGTCCTGTCCCTGGGCCTGCAGAGGCTCGGAGTCTGGGTAAGGGTAAAGCTGATGGCAACAGAAATCCAATAGTGACTCCTGGCAGTGAGTCCATGGCATTCCAAAATGTCCTGTGAGGTCTGTCCTTACCCAAAAGACCTTCCAGTTATGTCTGTTTAAGGAGTGAATCTAAGGCTTCTTCACTGAGCCATAGTAAGTCCCCATTTGTGTGATTGTTGGTAATGACTGAGATGGAGCGCTAATGGCCAATTATGTCTGAAATCTGCACATTAGCAAGTTGCTCTGGTCTTCATCCACTTTGGAAGAGGGTTTTTCACACTTTGCTTTTGAAATTTATGTGCTTCCTATTACTGTATTTTTAAAAATTAAGCTTGAAAGAAGAGAAAAGGTGGGCAGCAAAATAAAAAGTATTTGGATTTATTAAGGAATTCTTGGTGTCATCCTTAGATGCTGTTTTCTTCTGTATGCAGCTTTAGAGCTTGGCAGGGAGCTTCCCTCCAGTAGCAGGTGTGCCGGTGAGCTTGAGCCACACCTAATTCTTAGTATCCTTTCCTCCACTGCCCACTCCATCCCCAGGACTCCAGGTTACAGGTGCGGAGGAGCAGGCTGGAAATGCAGGAGCAAGTCATCTATGAACAGAGAAAGATCTCCAGCACCTGGCCTGTGGGTGAAGGGAAGGTTATGGTAGTACTGGTGTTCCCTCCCCTCAATTGTACCAGGGTCTTGCTGTCTGTCCTCCTGAACTCTGGGGCTTCATGGAGTTCTGCTATGGTAAGTCTTCTCTGGGCCCATATAAATACTTGATTGTAGGGACCGAATCCTAGACAGATGGAAGCCTACAAGATGCATGGACCAGTGGTCAGCCACACAGATGCCAGGCCAGTAGTGAAAATTCATGAACATCCTTAGCATTGATTGTATGTTAAAATTATTCACAAGTGCATGAGAAAGGAAGGAGGAAAAATGAGGATGGCATCATCCCATTTTCTATTCCTGAGTGCTGATTATTTCCAAACTTCCTCCTATTAACACTAGCAGGCAGGAAGAATATATTTTGAGCAGAAGATATAGAAGAAAAGTCAGGTAAGCTTAGCGATTGAAACAGTGTTCTGATACTTAACATTCACTTGCTCTTTTTCTTATCCCCAAAACAAAGTCACTGGATAGGATGAAGTAGTAAGATAACCTGAGGAGATCCAACTTGAATGGAATTAAAAGTCTTCACAAAGTTGGAAATAAAAGCTCACATGTGTTCATCTGAATGTGGCTAATATGTAATTTTCAGGGTATGACTCGGATGAGTGCCAAGCAAATAAGCACCAAGTGAATACCAGTATACTGTAGGCACTCAGAAGGATGTTTCTTTTCATTAAAAAAAAAAAAAAAAAAAAAGATCTATACTCTTGGAATGCCTCTCAAACATTGAAGAGAAAGAAGAAACTGTCTCTTGCCTATTTCTTCTACCAAACCTCCAGTAATATCCAGTGTGGGGTTTGTCACAACTCTGCAGAGAGTGAGTTGCCCATTGTAGAAGACCACCTGGACGACTTTCTTTGAATTCAGAGCAATTACCTCCACTTTAGCTAAACCAGGCCCTATCTCCATGTACTGATATGTTCAGAGCTGGCTAAGCTATTTCCTTTTCCCTTCAATTGGCTCTAAACAATGTAAATAAGGCTGGCTGAGGCGCTGATGTGTAATCTTTGAAGCCAGACTACAGTCACTCTTTCCCTGCCTGTATCTCCATAAATGGTTGAGCCCAGTGGAGTACAGAACCAATGCTCCAAGATTGTCAACTGGATTTGAGCCTCCAGATAAGAGGCTATGACTTCCCAGGGCAGGGAAGGTTTGCACATCAGAATTGAAGCACCAGTCTTCTAAACGTTAAATGCTACCTCAATTGTGTTATGCAGATTGGTCTTTCTGCATATCCTTCTCTGCATATTGCAGAGGTGCTTTCGGGCCTCCTAGCTAACCCAGCTCACACTACTCATTACTTCCCACCATTCTCCCAGTCACTCATCTTCTAGCCACTCCTTTCTTCATGAATTAATAAAATCTGTGTTAGGCCCTGGGTCAAGGCCTTTGTTCCACAAATGTCCATCGGTGCCATTCTCGGGACCCCTTGGCTGCCCATAACTGTAGGTCTTAGTGTCTTTATCCTCACCATGGCTTGTACTGGAAGTGGTAGATTGGAATTAACTCACCAGAATTCCAATAACTTTTCTGTGGGATTACAATCATGACGCAGATGGGAAAAGGAACCTCTGTGGTCAGTCCCATGTTTTGGCTACTGGTTTTCACCATAGCTTGCCTTGGAAGCCACGATCCCAAATGCATCCTCTCTATCACTCTGACTAGGACAAGTGGCATTTTGCAAGCATGACAGGGCAGGTTTGCCCTTGGGGTCCCTGAAGGCTGGTGGTACAATTAGCTCTTTGATTTGCTTTTCTGCTCCTTACGGTGGAGTGTCTTCGATGAGTAGACAGGGCACCATCAATAACACACAGATGCTCTGTAATTGGGGCTTCCTTTGATGTTAATTTAGCTAAGTTCAGTGCCATTGTCAGTGATAGCAATTATGCTCAGCCTTTTCACCAAGGACATTTTAGGATAATTTTATTTTTCATGTGCATTTTAAAATATGGCAGTAAATTTTGAGCTACATTACCTGAATTACAACTCATTATTTCTTCTCAACAGCGAACTAATGCTCTCAGTCTAGGCTCCAAGGTTGTATTTTTTTCTTTCCTTTTTTTTTTTTTTCTTGAAGTGGGGAATTTTAAGTGGAGCTTCCACTTAGTGAAGCTTTTAACTCATGAGTGAAATTTTCTGGTGAGTCATCTCTTGCCTTTTTGTTTGGTGTTTTAGGTTGTCACAGAGGCTACCTGGCTGGGTCACCTGCCCTGTGTTTTAGTGGGCCCATTTTAATTCATTCCTCTCCACTGCCCAACCTAGTTTTGTTCTTGACATGATTCAGACAGTCACCTCCAGCTGTTTTTTCGGGAAGGTTTAAAATCTGAATTTATCATGGCTATTGTACTCCACGAAAATCCTACACTCCTTAATTTGTCCAGATGCTGGTGTTGCATCTGCTGTTCCATGTGGGGGCTGGGGCCACGCCGAGTTTCAGGATTGCACTTGGGTTTGGAATAAAAGCTGAGTTCACACCTTCTGCCGTCAGATTTTCCCTTCTTAAGACAGGGAATGTTGCTCTTGCTGCACGTCTGCTGTGAGGATTCAATGAGGTGATCTGTGGATGGGGTGAGCACTATCTCTGGCACGGAGAATCTGAGCCACGATTGTTCTTAGTCATGCAGGTTCCAGACCCTGCCTTTGTGGCATTGATCTGTCATCAATTTGTGTGGGCAAATGTGGGAAGGTAATTTGGGTTTGGCATGGGGGGTGGAGAGTGCGGTGCATGTTAGTCACCTTGGGCCGCTGTGACAAAATGCAAGAGACCCAGGAGGCTTAAATAGCAAGACTTTGTTTGCCTCCCTCCCTCCCTTCCTTCCTTCTTTCCTCCCTTCCTCCCTTCCTTCCCTTCTTCCTCCCTCCCTCCCTCCCTTCTTTCCTTCATTCCTCCCTCCCTCTCTTCTTTCCTTCCTTCCTTCCTTCCTTCTCTCCCTCCTTCCTTCCTTCCTTCCCTCTTTTCTTTGTAGTCCTGGAGATTGAACCCAAGGCCTTCACACTGAGCTGTATCCCCAGCCCTTTTTTGTTTTGAGGCAGTATCTCATTAAGTTGCCCAGGCTGGCCTCCAACTTGCAGTCCTCCTGCTTCAGCCTTCCAGAGTGCAAGTACTACAGGCATCCACCATCATGCCCACCTATAGTGAATTTATTTTCTTGCACTGCTGGGAGTCCAAGGTCAAGGTGTTAGCATGGCAGGGTTCAGGTGTTGGCTCTCTTCCTGGCTTCTAGACAGCCACCTTCTCTCAGTGTCCTGCTCTTATGGTGGGAAAGGAGAGAGAAAATGGGTGCGAATATGAAGTAGAATGAATGAATATGAGCGTTCCTTTTTTTTTTTTCTTTGAAACAGGGTCTCATTTTGTAGCCAAAGCTGAACTCAAGCTTGCTATGTATTCCAGGCTACATAATGAGAACTCAGTGATCCCCTTGCCTCAGTCGCCTCAGTGCTGGGATTACAGGCGTGTGCCCTGTCCCCAGCTTGAATTTTCCTCTTCTTATAAATACATAGGGCCTCACTGGGTTAGGTATTCATTTAAACTTTGGGTTAGGATCTCACTGAGCTTCATTATCGCCTAAAGAACGTCACCACATACAGTCACGCAGGGGGTTAAAGCTTCAACATAGGAATGTAGGGAGGACACAATTCAGCCTATAGCAGAAAGAAAGCATTGCTCCTATATTCCTGATGGCATAACTGAGTTTTCTAGGATTTCCAACATTGTGATTGAAAAATAATGTAAATAGTTAAATTTTTTAAAATGTTATTGTATTAAAAGACACATTGCTATTGATCCCATTCAGAACACTTCTGGCTTTAGGCATACTGAGCCCATCATTCTGGCCACTTTCTGAAGCAGTTCTGGAAGTCCTCTCTTGCGAATATCTTTGTTGAGCTGTCGTGGCTGCCTCCTTGTCCTGAATTGGCTCAAAATGTTTATCTTTCGTGGTCATTTTGACTTTGATGAAGTGCCAGAAATTCCATGGTGCCAGATAGAATAAGGTGGATGAGGACATGTCGTGATATTTTTACGAGCCTGCCTTTCTGTTGAACAGCACTCGGCAGCAGCGTTCACTGTATTTTTTTTTCTAATCACACCTCATAAAGACATTCACAAGAGAGGACTTCCAGAACTGTTTCAGAAAGTGGCAAGAACAATGGGATAAGTGTTTTCTAAATGAGGGGGATTCATGGTAACTGGTCATTTACAGTAATAAATTTAAAAAATTTTAACATTGACTCTCAGTTTTGACCACGCCTTGAATGAACTAGGCTGTTACTAAGCATCTATTTCCTGATGAGAGTGAAACTCTTAAAGGGACAGCAGAGGAGAAGGAAGGCCTCATGTTTATCCTAGGCCCCAAGGGGCTGTGGTCCCTGAGTTTGTGGGTCCCCCCGGGGAACAGTGCAAATCCTTTGCCTTCTGTGGTGATGGCGGAGAAAGGGATCTGGGGTCAAAGGAGGAGTGAGCGAGTCAGTAGAGTGTGGGTGACACACACAGGAGGACAGAGGGCGACAGCTCTGCATAGACAGCTATGGAGTAAGTCTCACCATGGGCCCCAACTCTGCAGAAGGAGGCCTGGTGCAAAAATAAGCCCTTAAGCTCTTTCATTCGGGTGACCTCAGACTCAACTCTCTTAATCCTCTTCCAAACTCCCTGGGCGAATCTAGAAGTCAAGGCTGATGTTCAGACCCTGGAATTTGTCATTGGGATCAGCCTGCTTCTGCCAGAGAGCAGAGTGGAGAGAGCTGGGGAGTGAATCTCGGGGCTTGTTACACACATCCAGAGAATATTATCTCCTCCTTAGAAGGCCTTGGAACCCCAAGATTGAGATATTGGATCTCAGGATAATGAGAAAACAACCAAGCACTGAAGTACACAAAGCCACATTGAAAAAAGTCTGCTCAGTTTAATGTTTAAACGAAAAAAGAAAAGTCTAATTTCTCCACTCATTCTAATTTTCAGTCATGGGATGTTTTGGAAAAGATTAAATTACAAGTGATTCGTTTCTTCTTTCCACTCAGAAAAACTTTGCTGCCAGCTTACAGCCCAGCCCGCACGCTCTTAGCTGACAGAGGCCTCACCTGAACAGTACCCTGTGAATCGTGTTTGCTCTGGTGAAAACGCAAAGGCTGAGGAAAACAAACCCAGGAGCAAAAAGGTTTCCCTCCTTTGTTTTTCCTCCTCCTTCCTTTGCACGTTATATGACTAAATGTGCAACTTTGTTCACATAACTGTTACAAACAGTTCACTGTGTAGGCCAAACGCTCTCTAATGCAGTAAAATTAAGAAATAATATGCTTTGAAAGTGATTTATGAGTGTGGTTAAACAGCCAGATTTACAAAGAAATAGTTCAGATCTTGGGAAGCCTCAGGAGTCACGTCAAAAATGAATTTGACCATGATTTAAACTGCTACTTTTCTTACATGACATTTAATATGTGTACTTTGGAGGCCCATATGTCTTTAATAAAATAGCATTAAGTTTTAAATATGATATGAATGCAGCCAGTTTCTAAATTCATAACCTTTTCCACAACTCCAAAATGCTAACCAATAAGGGAGTCGTACATGCAATAAAACATAAACCTTAGAAAATAGCTTTTTATTAAAATGGTTAGACAGTTGGCAGCTGGGTTGCAATGTAATAAATACTTACAGCATTGTGGGTTTATCAGATGTTGTTTACCCTACAAGCAACTGGGACCAGACAACTAATTATAGCCCCCCACACCAAAGCAGTTCAGGCTGAGTCCCTGGGTGTGTTGAATAGGCAGAATATCTGTGTTGTGAGCCCTGGACAGGGAGTCCAGAGACTTGGGTTCTAATCCCTCCCTATCATTTAAGGAGACCTCGGGCAAGTCACAACATTTCTCTAACTTTGCCAAACTTTGTCACGGAGACAGTAACACCTGCCAGGCACATTTGTGGTGCTGAAAAAACACAAAACACAGAACCTGGTCCATAGTTGGTGCTCAGTAAAGAAAATCAGTTCTTTAAAATGTACTTGATAGAAAAGCAACTTAGAGATCTCCAGGTTCTTAGAGAGATGATGAGGGATTATGAGTCTAGGGCAGCCTTCAGCTAGAGAGGGAATAGGGGGCTCCTTGCCTCTCTGGCCGAAGAACATATTTACTTCATTGGGAAAGGGGACTGTCCTGATAGCCATCGTCACTTTACTGTTCCTGGAGATGAAAATGAGATGCACACCCCGCCTCTTCTTGCCTCTGGGTTTCCAGCTCAGAGCAAATGTGAAATCTCCTTGTGAAGTGCAGCGCATCGCCACGAAAGATTTGTTAGCTGCTGTTGCCGCTGCTGCGTGTGAACGTGTCAACAGGCCTCTCTGGGGAGCAGTTCTGCCGCGTGGTTTTCCAAGCCTCGTGTTTCTACACGTGCGTGTGCAACTTGTTTTTTCAGCATCGCAGATGAAACGACTGATCTGGCATTGGTCTGATTTGTTTGTTTGTGTGACTGAGTTTTACCACTCTCTGCAGACTTCCTTAGGGAGGGAATTCTGAACTTCCAAAAATGGAAATTATAAATTACAGTTGAGCCTGCCTTTGAATCTCAGGGCTCAGATATGTGTGTGAGCAGTCAACAGTTAAGAGGCTGAGGGACTGTTTCATTTCACTTTGTTTTATTTTGTATATTTTTGTACCTGTGCTATGATCTTGTCAAGAGAGATTAACAAATAAGATCATTTACCTGTACTCCCTACATGCAAACTGCATGACTTTTTAGTTTACCATGCTTCCTTCCAAACTTCTTCCCTTTCTCCATGTATTTCATGTATTTAACACACTGTTTTCTTATCCAATGTTTTTGTTGTTTACTTGGTATTCCTAAAGCTTACTCTTCTTAAAAACTATGCAGTTTTCCATCAGATTTGATCTAAGTGCCATCAGTTATCACACTGTTGCATTATTTTTGATTTTTCACTTTACATATGAAATACCGCTAGTTGTGTGTCTCTTTTTGTGTATGTATACGTGTGTTTCCTGTGAATTATTTCCTTATGATCATTTTCCATGGTTAGGCTTATTGGACCACAGAGTGTGGACACATGAGAAGTTTTGGCCTTTGTATAAGATTTCCAAGATGCCATTTTTCAAATTGGCCATCCATTCTTGGCGAATCCTTGTACCTACCCAGATCAATGAGAATGTGGCTCATAAGGGACATTTAATGTAACACTCTTCAGAATGGGTTTCCTAGAGTCTTATTGGTTGGCATGGTTCTGGAAGAAAGGCTTAGAATCTGTAGAACTCCTACAAAGCATGCATTGACCTGCTAAATTGTACTCCTAGGGAATTATGGGTTCCCTAGAGCATCCCGAAAATTATTAACAGCATGCAGCCCTGATCAGTGTGAATGTGCCTTTAGACTGTTAGCCAAATCTTTGCATAATACCAATCATTCTACCTATAAAAGCACAAATATGTTATTGTTCTCAATAGGCAATTTAATGCAGCTCTGGGGAGGAAAAAAGAGAAAAGAAGATTACAAGCTGGCTGATCTTGCTTTTATTTCTCTTAAATCTATCCACACTTCTCAGGGGTTGTACTTGTTTAAAGATTGTATGCAACTGTGCAGTCTGTGTGATTTGGAAAGCAAATCAAACTAAATATGAAGTTTTCAGCATGCACTGTTTTTAAAGGATTTCATGCATTTATTCCAAATATACGTTTCTTCCCGAGTGGCGCTAAACCTATAATCTTTTTCTTGTTACATTTCTTTTTTGGGGGAGGGGGGCCAAGAGGGTGACTTGGTTTTGGAGTATAAGGTTCCCATTAACATCTACCTCCTTCTTGTGCCGCATTATTCACAGCAGAGCTATTAAGGCTAATTATTTTCAGTTTTCTATCAAAGGGGGATATTTGAGCTGACAAAAAAAAGTATTTATTGGGAAGAAAAATGGCCTGTTTAAATAAGAAAGGGATTATTATCATCTACACCTTCCCTCCCCCTCCGAGTTATTACCCTTTGTAGGGAGGAGGAGCTAGAAGACCCCATGGGAGTCTGTAAATCAGAGGAGGTTCTAGGGGGCTATGAACATAAAATGCCTTGTGCCCCAACAAGGGGAAGTACATTTTCCCACATTTCTCTATGGCTTGTCTGAGTTGTTCATTGATTGGAGCTGACATCATCCTGTCACTATCTTTCTCCAACGTGGTAAAATTCATTGATCCTTGATGTATCATGGGAAGGGTATGGTTGATAAGCTGAGTGTGTTAGTCAGGGGAGACTACCTGCTGTAACAGTCATCCCAGATCTTGGCATTTAGACTCAATGCACGACAGGAATCCAAATGGAGAGTGAGGAGTGACTAGTCAGGGAGTTTTCATTTTGGGGGGATCTTGAAAGCCTTCACTGTACTGGGTTTATCCCATAAATGGAGAAGGTATGAGAATGTGGAGGATTGTGCAGGGAGATTCCCTGGCCTGGTCTTAAGGTGGCATGGCACATGTCACTTCTGCCCCCATTGCCTGGAACTCAGGCATATGAATACTCTTACCTGCAGAAAGTCTGGGAAACGCAGCTGTGTGGGCTGAACTGTGTCCCTCACAAACTCAGACGGTGATGCTCTCTGTCTCAGTGCCTCAGAAGATGGCTGTGTTTGGAGACAGGACTTTTAAAGAGATGACTGAGTAAAAATGAGGAAAGAGGTCTCAGGACAAACCAACACTGCAGGCACCTTGATCTTGGACCTTCAGCCTCCAGAACCTTGAGAAAAGAGATTTGTCTTAGTTAAGCCACATAATCTGAGGTGTTTTGTTATGGAAACTCTAGCAGATGCATATAGCAGCTCAGCTGAGTGCGACAAAGCAAAAAGTGGATGTACTGCATGCACCTGGGATAGCTTTCCACACGAGGCCCTTGTATCTTAGTTCTTCTTGAGCGGTCAGCTTGCTGGGAGGTCTAGGTGAGTCTCATTTCCTCTGTGGGACTCAGCCTGCTCAAAGGATGGAGTTGTGGGGGAACTCTAAGGTCCACCTATGGACCCTTGGTGATGTCTGGGGAGATACATGAGGATGTGCTGAAGGACCCATGTTTTAGGGTTCAGCAACCTGGAATCAAATCCCAGCTCTCCTATTCACTATGGGATGTTAGGGTTAGGGTTCATTAATTTTTTGGGGGGTGTTCATTAATTTTTAAAGTGGACTTTATAAGATAGCTACCTGAAAGAGTCATTGGATTAAAGAAGAAAGCTAATAATAAAAGATTTATCCCAGGTTCTGATACATCCTTTTTCTCCTTCTGTACCCACTGCCTTTGTTCTTATTTATTTTTCTGAGCTTAAAAAAGAAAAAATCCCCATCATATGAGTCCTTAATGTTCAGATGAACAGATACTAACTTTGGAAAGCATGTTTGCCGATATGATTTTTCTGATCCTCATGATACCACTAAAAAGAAAGTAGAATAGGTGATTTCTTATTTTATGGATCAGGAGCACAGGATGGAATGATTGCGAGATTCACCAAGGATTCTAGGGGAAAATGCAGGTATGGTCAGATGGCCCAGCCCCTTATTTTTTCTGTATCTTATCATCTCTGACTTGGCCAATCTGAGGATTCTAGACTCAAGATGAGGTGACATGATTCAGGCAAGGAGGGCCTGCGTCATCTGCAGGACACCAAACTGCTATCTCTGAAGTTTCTTCTGTAAGTACAAAATGGCAGTGGAGCTCCTCCAAGGAGGCCAGTAGAGACCCCATCTCTCCAAGTGGTCCTAAGTCTGCCTGATGGAATCCATGTTTACTTGATCTAGTTTGAGACTGAGGTTTATTCTTCTTTGTGTTCCCCATCACCCCAAGATCCTCCACACTTCTGGGGAGCATGACGTGACAGGAAATAACATTTGCTCTTATGTATCTAGACTGTAGCTACTCTCACCTTCAGACTGCTAGAGCTTGGTTCTTTACCCTGCAGAAGGGGGCTGAGGGCTGGAAGGTCCCACCTCAAACTATAGGCTGAGGACAAAGGACCCGAGAGGAGGGGAGGATTTGAGGTGAGCACTTGTGTGTCCTACTTCTGTTGACCATGCTTGAATTTCAGAGTCCAGCACCATCCTACTGCTTAGAAAAATGTATTTATTATGTTTCACTTCACTTTCACTCAAAACAAGATTTCTAGCAGGGTCAGATTTTGAGATGCACTACAGACAGCTGGAGATCTTCAAGCCACAGGAAAATGACAGTGAGTTCAGACTTTCTGCTATTTCTCTCCTATAGGGCAGGTTATCTGTCTTTGTCATGGCTAATAGCAATTTATGCTATCCATGACCACTGGGAGAAAAAAATTCATATTTTAAAAATAAATGGAGACAGCTTTCTTCTCCGTCAGGGACAAGATCATGCTAGAAGGAAGGAAGTAGAATTTCCAAGGTCATAGTTTCCCAGTCTTTACTAGGGGGTTGCCATTTATTTATGATCTTATCATTTGAGTTTTAAATTTAGGAGAAATTCTTCTAGAGTCTTTTTTAAAAAGCAGAATTTGGGCTTTTGAGGGCAACAGAAGATTATTAAGATCCTGTTTTTCAGGAAATAGATTACTTTTGAATGTTGTCAAGCTACAGTGGAATTGTCTGCTAGTGGTTTAGATAGAAAGACACATGGATGAAGCCTCAGGGTTGAGAGTGTTTTCAGGCCAGCTATAAAGTAAAATATCATAAATTCAAGATTAGTGCTATCAAGCTATAAAAGATGGCTTAGTTTGTTTCTCAGCCATATACTCTGGTAACCTTGGTTTTGGTAAATGGAATTTGTGCTGTTTGCTTCTAGCCCTCACTCTAATCTTAACACTTTGGTGGGTTATTTGAGTAAACATATTCCATAGCAGAAAGCCCAGTCCCTGAGACTTACTGAGGCTGCTACTAATTAGAAAAAAGAAAACCAGTAGTAGATGACTTAGTACATTCATCAAGAATGTGAGAGAGTTAACACCTGCAAATATATCTCCCTCACTTCTCATTCATCAAAGATCCTACAATGTATTTCAAGTGTATTCTCTTTTGGAAGATCTTCTTTTTTCACCCATATTTTAGGTTTTTATCAACCTAATGCCAAACTGTAGTTGTTCAGTTCTTTTTTCCATCCATCCATCCATCCATCCATCCATCCATCCATCCACCCATCCACAGAGTCATCCACTTATTTCATCCCTCTGTTGCATTATGTAATCACCCATCTCTCCATCCAAGCATCAATCTACCAATTCACCCTGTATTTATGATACTAAGTATCAGTGTTCTTGGAAGGATTTGAATAGAAATGCAACTTAAACAGTCACTTTCTAGAGAAGATAGACTTAAGTTTCTCTTATCTTACTACATTGGCTTCTTCTACAGTGCCTTGGTGCTACAAAATTTTCCTATTGTATATGCCTGATGAAGCATGTGAATATTATAGGTTGAATATTTTAAATAAATCGATTCATCCACCTTATGCTATTTTTGTTAATCACATTCTCAATATTGGAGTCAGATGGACAGGATTTTCACAGAGCCTTTTAGTTTGCTTTTCAGTTTTAGATTGGGCTGTGAAAGGAGGAATCAGAGAGTTGGGCTAGCAGTTATGTGTGCCCTTGTGGATGGATAGGCAGGTCGGATGGTGTCTGCCCCTCTCCAGGCTGGCTGTGTGAGCTCCTCAAGGGAAGGACAGCCCAGGCCTGAGGAGCAGGTTTTATGTGTGGGAGTCCTTATGTGAAGAGCCCTAAGTAGCTTTCAGTGGTGAAGTCCCCAGGGAGTTGGGGAGCTTAGAGAAAGGCTTGGGGCCCCACATAGGTTGAACTAGAGAAGAACAACATCCCATTAAAAAGAAAATCTTGACACCCAAATATTTAAACCAAAGGGAATATCTATGGCAAGGAAGAAAGATAGTAAGTCAAGGAAATAAAACCATTTTCTCCCAGGATGTCAGAATACACAGAGGCCAGACCAAACCTCAAATCAGTCATCTGGTCCTAATGGAGAGTGATTTTGTTTTGTTTTGCTTTGTTTTTAAAAAATGCTCTGGATAAGTCACCTTGGGTCGGTTTTTGTAGCAGCAGGGAGTCAAGGGCAGGCCCTGGCTTTATCATGTTGCTCTCCTTTAGTTAGGTTGGGCCTTACCTGTCAGGAATATTGTGAGCTTCACAGCACAGAGCCTTCCATCCAGGATGCCTGAGGTTATCTGGTGCCAAATCTGAGTTCCACTG
This sequence comes from Dasyprocta punctata, assembly GCA_004363535.1. NCBI lineage: Eukaryota > Metazoa > Chordata > Mammalia > Rodentia > Dasyproctidae > Dasyprocta > Dasyprocta punctata. The sequence continues at coordinate 159,494 of RJWM01001113.1, forward strand.
TGTCATTGCTGCCTCATCTCCCACGGTTCTTCAGTGCAGTTTTTAGTTCAGCTAGGCCAGTATGCGTCTCAAGAACTTCTTTCTCCTCTCCTCTATCCTGCAGAATTATACATGCCATCATGACTGCTGACTCCATATCTCACTCACTCATGCACCTCCTAGGGTCTATATTTCCTACCCCTCTTAAAATCCTTCAAGACCCAACTCAGTTCCTATTCTCTATGAAACCCGCCTCTCAAAATTGGGGCCGCAGTAATTCTCAAATCCCAATACATCCCTTTAACTACACCCTCACAAACCATACTGTTTTCCAATGTTTGTGCATATCCCTCTTGTTTTCTTAACTGGGAGGGCAGGGACTCTATGTAATCTATTATATTCTCCATAGGGCTACACTTAGAAATGGTCCAACACTAACCTTAGTATTTATCACACTATGTTAAGCTGCGCTGAGATAATCCCTTTCCCCCAGATAGCATCTCATCAGTGAAGACCCACATGCACCCATGCACAGTTCTCCTACCAACTGGTGTTCTGAAAATATATGTATGAGACAGTGGGCAGCCTTGGGCCAGAGGGAAGTTCTGCAATTTATTTGGATGCTTGCTAGAGGTCACATCACAAGGCCACTGTCCACATATCAGCTTTGTCTCAGGAGCTGACTCATGTTTTTCATATAAATCATAGTGAGTTGCCCATTATAAACACCTTGTAAAACTCAAAAGGCTTTATGGCTGTTATTAGCTACTGCAGTTGTGATTTACTAGCTAATTCAGGCTGATGTGTGGATGAGTGTACCCAGGGCACCATTTGGCCTATCTACATAAGTCAGGGAGTTGGAATAGGCTGTGTGCTCTAAAGCAAATGCCTCTTTCAAAAGCCTGTGGTATGTCAGAGTTTGCTTATTTTTTAAATTAGCAGATTCGCAATCTCTGTTTCCCAGTAGGCTGTTTTCCTGCCGGACACTTCTGTCAAGGAGCCCTTGGTGGGAAGCAGGGCCAGAGCAACCAGTTCACTTTCAGTGGAGCCAGTAAAGTCTTCCTGGGAGCAGAGTGAAAAAAGAAAACTGAGAGAGAAGTGTCTGAAATGATTCTGGCAACACCTTTGTGTTTCCCTATGCATTCAGCATCGCAGTTTGCAGCAGCCTCTCCTGATGCAACAATCGCACTTACCATTTGTTCCTTGTTAAAATTAGATTAGATTGCCTAAGGTGTGTGTGTTTATCTAAAGACAGCCACAGATGATCTCTGATATAGATGATATGGGCTTTATATAGCATGGTATATAAGATGATATAGCCTTTATTTATCATATTTTTATTAATGTTTTAGGCTTTTAATTTCTTTTTAATCCTATTAATTGCCTAAGATGGGATTAATGAAAGTCTATCTATGCAAGCAGTATTCTGCTATTTGGGATTTGAAAGCAGAAACTTGGCTGAGTACAGGTTAGAAATAAGGGTTGCAGTTTATTTGGAGGGTAGAGAAACTGTCTATAGAAACACAACTGTTTAAGAATCTTGCATTTACAAATACACAAGTAATCATGAGATGAATAGATTTATAAGTTTCTATATATATTTATGTATAGCTATGTGTGCATGTTGCGCATCATACATATTAAAAACTATGCCTTACTCCATTTTATGTATTTTTGCTTTGATTAGCTCACCTTTCCTAGATTACATTTCTCATTTTGAGATTTCAATGATTTCATACTCTAGAACCTGGGAGCATGGAAATACTATAAATACTTCAAAATCCTTTAGCCTCTATCTACTAATAACCTGGAAGATATCTGAATTGGATCAGGTATCTTTGTTTGACTTGGGTTTCCTGCCTTGTTGTGTTGTCACAGACTATCCCACATGGCAAGGTTTTTCTTCTAGGTGTTTCCATCTGGGCTCAGCCATCAGAGCAAGAAAGTCTCGAGCAGTGATAGTTTGTGCCTTTGCCTGTGAACTTCCAGTGAGATGAGCAAGATCTAGGTGGCTTTTTACCAGCAACTCAAAGAAAAACTGTGTTTATCATTTTCCATTGGGTGTTTATTGCTTCCTAGAACTGGTTTAGCACACACATATTGGATAGTTACAGGGAGCAAAGTTAAATAGACTGAGCTTCTTAGAAATCAGAGAAATGTAAATTAGTATAAGAATAAATGATCACTTTTTACTGCCTTGACTAGAGCGATTAAAAAACCAGTCATGGCTGATGGTAGAGGGTTCATAGGAACCCGTATGCTGTATGGGTAGAAGTGTAGCAATTCTGGCATGCAGGCAGCTTTATTGAGTTGAATTAATATACTCACACCCTCTGACCCAGCAATTCCACTCTAAGATATATAGCCCAATGAAATTCGTACATAGGTCCATAAGGAGGTGTGTACGAGGATTTTCATTAAAGTATTATTTGTGGTGCTGGAGAGCTGAAGGCAACTTTGAGTTGAAAGAAACACTGGGAGATTGGAGGGTGAAATGTGGTAGAGGCCTTGGAGGACTGTGCAGTAGTTTGAAGCAAGGATTGAGTGGATGCATGGCAATGTGGGCTTGATTGTATTGGTTATATTTTCTTATTTTCTATATTTTTGATACTCTTGCATCTGGGGCTTTGCTGGCCAGGGAAAGAGTACCCTTTCCCGGGGCCAACCAATTCTTTGAAATTGCAAATGACTCGCCCAGGAGTGTGCCTTTCATACACAAACTAACCAATCAGGAGCCCTTATTTTGTCCTTCCACTCCTGGAGACTTATACTTCTCCCCTAATGGTACCTGGACCACATACAAGGTAGCTCTTGGGACAGCCCTACACCCTGAGACTGCTGAAATTATTCACACTAGCCAGCCCTAGGCCTGCCTTCTTTGCCTCGTGCACACTTCCACCCTCCTTCTGCTTCCCTGTCTGCTTTACTGCTTGTTGACTTGGCTCTTCAGGGTATTCCCTCCTCTTGGGAACTGAGCGATACACTTCAGTGGCGATCCTCTCCTGATCATTGGTCTTCCATACACAAGTGATAAAAAACTATTTTATAACAGACATAAAAAAGCATTTATTTAATTTGAAAACTAAAAAACAAAGTACATACTCAGTGCCTTTTACCTACCTTAAAAAACGTGGAAGAGAAACCAGAAGCTTATTTTTGCAAGGGCTCATTTTAACATCAGAGTGGGTATATATAGTGGGAAGTGGGAAATGGAGGGGAAAAAAGAAAAACACAAAACAGAAGACTTAGGGTCAAGGAAACTGAACCAAGTACCTTCTTGGACCTCTTTGCATTTTTTTTTTTTTTTTTTTTTTTTTTTTTTTTTTTTTTTTTTTTTTTTTTGCGGCACCAGGGATTGAACTCACAACCTCGCGCCTGCCAGGGCAGGCGCTTAAGGCACTGAGCCAAACTCCCGGCCCTCTTGGACCTCTTTGAACTGACAACCAAATCCATAAATACTAAGAGTTACCTAACAACACTGGGCAACACGGCTCATAGGCCCCAAACCTCTTCTGGATGGTCCTTGCTTTAGGAATCTTAAGGTAGGCAAGAGCTTATTGGAGGTTGCTCTGGAAGACACTTCCCTTCCTTAGATCTGTTACTTCAGCATATCCCAAGGTCAGATCCAGGGAGGATTGGTTCTCTGGAATGCTTAACATAGAAGGTTCCTGTAATGAAATAAGGTGGGGAGTACTGCAGCCCCTGTCTCTCTTTGAGAGGTAGCTAATGTAGCTTGAGAAATCACAGATGCTAAAGAGCCTTGTGAGGAAGGAGTTGGTTGAATCTTGTCTAACTTTGTATTTTTCAAACTCATTTACTCACAAAACCTCCCCAGTAATATGCATCATTCATTGCCGAAGCCTTTTGGCTAGCAGAGGGGTTGATGGAATAGGCTCCCAAGCAATATTCCCAGACTGAGGAAGACCATGTAAGCAAGCAGCTAAGGACAGGGCAAACTTGGTGGAGGAGGACAGTTCATATAGATGCCACTTTTCTTAGCATTCAGGGAATTGGCTCAACAAGAATATTGTACCGTATTCCTCAAATCAGAAAGCTACCAAACTGAGTCACAATTTTTAATCAGTGTGTCCTTTGGCAAGTTCTTCAGACTCTTTCATTTCTCTTTGCTCATCAGCGAATACAGGTCATGATGCTGAACCACACAGGTTTATGGGGAAGCTTATATGTAAGGTACCTGGCACATAATAGCAGCTTAATTAAAAAGTTGCCAATGTTGGGATTATTATCATCAGAATTATTTAGATCTTCCTAGTTTTTTGTAAGGACCAATGGCGTGCATATTTACTAACTAAATGAGTATAGAAGTGGCTTACTCAAGGTTGCATAGCTTATTAATAGTAGAACTGGGACTGCAATCTACTTCTCTTATGTCTTGGCTCAATGTCATTTTCATTACTCTAGACCAAAGGTCCTTTTGCCTATTTCATGATTAAAGGGACTCAGCAAAAACACTGTCAGCATGCTGAATGAACCACTCTGTCTTGGCCTGAGAGAGAGGCATGTGACGTGATTCAGATGCCACAGGGTGCCACAGGGATTGTTGTGTCAGTTGTGTCCTGCATCTGTGTTAATAACCTAGAAAAGGTTGTAAAGAATATGCTAATTAAATCTGTATATTGCCCTAAATGGAGAGGTATTACAAACCCCACCAATGACAGAGACGTGACATACAGCGACCCGGAGCTGTCAGGCATATGGACAGGAAATCACTAGATGAGATTCAGCTGCAGTAAATGCTTCCTAATACAGCTGGGGACAAATAATCTGAAATACAGACATTCAATGGGAAGAAGAGATTTGGAAAGCAGTAAATGCTGAAGGGGACCTAGGGGATAGTGGACAGCAAATTAGATATGGGTTTTCATTGTGTTAGGCCAACAGAAATTGGTAATGCAATCTTGCTCTGTGTTTTCCAGCAGTCCCCTGAAGCAGCTGGAGGAGAAAGCCTCTTTCCCCAGCCAAGATCAAGTGTGCTTGCCCTGCACACACTCCTGAAGAAGGCTTGGCTGGGGCTGGAGTGGAGGCAGGAGTCACTTTACTGCCCCATGACCCTTACCCTATAGGTATGATGCAATTTTCCAGTCCCTACACCCCACCTCCATGCTGTGTCCCTGGAGAGTGGCTGTCTGCTCTGTGGAGCAATGCTATCAGGTGCTGTCTGAGGACAGCTGAGGAGGACAGTCCTGCATGGAAATCCCTCCAGTCTACTGGGGAAAGCTTGACTCTGGGTAGTCCAAACCCCTGCCATCTTACTTGGTGATCTTGGCTCCTCCCTCCCCACCCCCTTCCCCATGAGAGTTTTCACCAGAATCCAGCCTGTCTGAGGGCAGAAGTTTGTCTGAGGAACCCAAGTGTCTGCCCTCAGCAGCTCCCATCTTTGGGGGTCATTCCCCAACTCCTTTGCTCCTTCTGTACCGCCTCCTTCCCATACTTCTCATGTCTCCTCTCCAATTTTTAGTCTCTTCAGGATTACAGACTTCCGGTGACACGTGTGAACCCAAATTTCCTTATGGTGGGGGCTCATAAGACAGCATTCTGATTTCCTTCCAGCCCCCAGGCCCACTGCACAGGAAAAGCTCAGCTCTTTCTGAGTTCAGAGTGCTCCACTGCAGAGGGTGAGTTTAACTGGCGCCCTCTCCAAGCCTTTGGAAAGGAGACTTTCTCTTGCTAACCCCCATTTCTACCTCTCCCTCCTTGGGAGTACTTCATCTTTCAGGCATTTCTTTAGAAGCTTCTTGGGAGTGACTGCAACAGTGGGGCTGGTAAAAGTTAGAAGCTGTTTTCAAGGCTGGGAAATTTTTTTGCTTGTCTCTCCAACCAGTCCTGGCTTCATTCATTCAGATCCTGCCCCCTCATACCCACGTTAGAGCTTGTGTTCAGGATAATTTAGCTTAAACCTGCCATTGTCACTCGACAGTCATAAATAGGTGATCGAGTTTGAAGTTGCTCCTTGAATGCGTTTAAGTGTCTGAGCCCCTTCTCCATGCCTCCCACATGGATAAGTACTTGTGTGCTTGTGGCATGAGGGGGTGGCTCTCCTGTCATGGAAGGGGCTGAATGGAAAGGCGTCACTGTGGAAGAACTTGAGCTCTCAGCCCTGGTAGGTCATGGATATAAATGGATGGCAGCTGCCAGCACAGTGATTTATGAGAGATGTTTCCAGCCAAGGAAGCCAGGCACATTCTGGAACTACAGACCGCTGTGTACAGACCATCTTAGTATATTTAGCAAATGAGATTGCAAACCACAGGAAAAAAAAAGGCTGAGTGGGCGGAGAGGAAGAACATTCTCTGGCCAGAAACTTGCTGAACTTTGAGGCCAGGGACCGGAGGCTTTGCAGAGGTGGGGAGAGACGTTCCTTGGCTTGTCCTAGACAAATAAATCACCGCCAAGGAGATATACCAAAGGCCAATTATATGAAGTGTTTTCTTGGAAAATCCTCTTCTAGGCCCTGTAAATCATCCCCGGCATTGGCAGACTTTCAGATGTGCCTGGGGCGGGTGGCATGCCAGTGCACCCCAGCGTCAGGTGGAAGAATTACATAGGGGTGCTCTAGGTATAGCAGAGGGTTTCTTAGAGGACAGATACTGCCTCCTCTGGGGGAGAGTGGAAAACAGAACTATTTGCACAGGCCTAGGACAAGGGCTGTTGATCAGGTTCTGCTATTTTTTGCTCTCTGACTTCCAGGCTTGCTGCAAATAGAATGGAGATTGCTTTCTCTCTAAGGTTCCTGGAGGTTCTTATGCTCATTTTATGCCTTCGTGGTCTTGATAACTTCTGACTAGGTTAAGCTTTTGCATCCCATGCCCCATATTAGTGACTGTCCCAAGGGTGATAAAATTTCTCATTGAGCCTTCAAGGTCAGTCACACAGGATCATCCTGGGAAGATGCTTACGGTCTTTCCAAACCAGATCATTTGAGTCACTGTGGACACAATTAAATGGGAACTTTGAGCCTGGAGATTAAAGAAGTTAGGGGAACTTCAGAGGAAGTGAGCTTGGTATCTGAAAAGTCTTTCTATGAGAGAGGGCAACAGAGTACTACCCTGTAGGCCAGAAACAGGACCAGTGGGCTGCAGATACAGGGCCTCCAAAGGAAGAGAAGCCAGTAATCATTATGCCATTGCTCAGTGACACAAACTTTAATTTCCCCCAAACCTGAAATAGAGCAAGAACTCTGAACATCAGAACTGACTGATAGTGGCACATAAGCTTGGTGGAGAAAAGAGTGATACATTCCTGCTGTATTATAGCAGAGCCTGGGTGACATCCGTGTCACAGCAGACAGGACAGGAGGCTGTCTTCTGCTTCTTCCTTGGCCATCTTCTGTTTGGAACCGGAGAGATAGCTGTTGCAATGCAAGCCCTGAGTGAGGAATGTTCCTTCCCCCAAATTCCTCTTCCCTACCCAGCTTTATTCCTTCAATTTAGGAGGAGTTCTATTAAAATTTCACTGTCCTTTGGGTACAACTTGAGATTTGTGGGTGGGGATTTAATAAGCAGAAAGGCCCCAAGGGAAAGTAATATGAATTAGGAGCTGACACCAATATCTGAATAGGAAACTTGGCAGGAGAGAAGTGCAGATCCTCTGATGGAAAGCCTGGTGGACACCCGACTTACTTTCTAATTATTTATTTTACAAATGACCAGTTGGTTACTTGTAAGTCTGTTGTTGATAACTTTACTTGAAGCTTTGTGGAATATATTGGTCATTTCAGCTTGTACCAACTCAAGGGTCAGTGAGTTTACAAGGTCAATAAAATAGTTCTTCCATCTCCTTAAAATTTACTCATGCACTCAAGCTTCAAGATTCTCCTTTCTTCCCATACTCTAGGATAAAATGAGCAGATGTTTTCTCTTTATTTATGCTCTTTGTGATCCTTTTGGTTCTGATAGGATCCTTTCTCCATCTTTGAGTTTTCTTCTAGACAAAAGTATTCCTATTTCTTGTTGACTGAGTATGGTAATTCTTCTGTCCCTGTGATTACTTCAGCATGCACCAGACCTTCATTAGGTTCTTACTTTATGGAAATCTTTGAGCAAGACACAGAGGCTACAGGTTAAAGACATTTTCCTTGTCATTCTTTGTACAGGATTGTAGCAGAACCAAATGAAATATAATGAGTAAAGAGCTATGCACTGGCACTTAGATGTGTGCCTCAAATACCAGTCATTGTCCCTCAGGTCCCCTTTACATACCTCCTATTACAGATGAAATCAACAACTCTCAGAATCTCATTGAATCCATAGCTCATCAGTGGCAGAGCATGGATCTGTAGCCAAGTCTGTCTGACTCTCAAGCTTGCATCTTTTCCGATATTCAGTGCTTCCTCTCTCTGTTTGATTGTCCCTGGACACACGATGTGATTGAAGAATGAGTTGGATAAGTTAAAAACATTGGTCAAAAATGAAGATATTTGATAACAAAACAAGGAAGAAGATGAAGCAGAAAGTTTCTCAGAGTCCTTTGATCTGCAGTAACCACGTTGGTGGGACCTGGAGCTGTTGGTACGCACAGTCATACCCCTATGTCCCAAACGTAAATGGTAGAGTTGATACAGGGCTCCAGCCCAGTCATTCTTGTCTGTTATGTTTGGAGGCGACAGCTCTGCATGAAGCCATTAGCTTCGAGATTTCGGCCAGAGCCTTTTCCTTCCCCGACTGCTGGGCAAGAGTGCACCGCTCTGTTCGGAGCTGATCGGCTTTCCATCTGCACGAAACCACCACAGTTTGCCTCCCCATCTTTCATCACCTAAATGAGGGCAGTTAATGTTCAAGAGTAGAGAATAGGGAACGTAATGATGGATAAATTATAAGTTTGGGGATATGAAAAGTCAAACTGTGTAAATATGTATTTTAAACCACAAACAGAATGTTAATGCGTCTTTCCCATTAACTCACTAACTGAAATTACAGAGTGTAATGTGAGCCAACGCCCACGGGTTGGTTATGATGTTTTCAGATTTAGAACGGCAAATGATAAATGTCCCTTTTTCAGACAAAGAAACGATTGACACAGCTTTTCAGCATAGTCGCTGACAATGTTGGTGACAGAAAATAAACTGAATGCTGAGGGAGGGGGGAGGTCATGAGATTCCTGGGGAGAGTAGAGCTTGGGCTTCTGTTGTGTGCTTCTGAGTACTGGGGAAAATGTCAGGGTGTAGCAGCAGGGACACAGCCTGGTGACCTGGTGTGCCCGCCTGGATTAGAGGGTGGGCTTGTTTTTTTAAGTGTTAGCTCCATCTTGCTTGGGTTGGTGGACAGCTGAAATGAAGCCAGTCACACATTGGCTAGGGTGGTTTGCAAATGTATGGTTTATTGAGCAGCCTGTTTCATTGTGGGGTTGCTTATGGGCAGCAGTAAAAAGAGGCAAAGAGGATGTGGAGAAATTGAAACCCTTGTGCACTGTTGGTGGGAATGTCAAATGCTTTGGAAAGCAGTATAGCGATGCCCCAAAAAATTAAGACTAGAATGACTATATAATCCACCAAGTCCACTTCTAGATACCCCAAAGAATTGGATGCAGAGCCTTAAAGAGATACTTGTGTACCCACAATCATAGCGCTATTACATAGTAGCCTCAAGTAGAAGCAACTGTTGACAGACGATTGGATAAATAAAACGTGGTGGTGAATGCACCATGGATTATTATTCAGCCTTAAATGAAAAGAAAATTCTGATTCATGCTACAGCATGGATGCAATTTGAAGACAAGCTAGGCGCAGTGATAGTCACAAAATGACAAATACCATATAATTCCACTTTTATGGAGGTACCTAAAATAGCAAATTCATAGACAGAAAGTAGAATGGTGGTTTCCAAGGCTTAGCAAGAAATGGAAAGAGGAAATTAATAGGTAGAGCTTTTCAGTTTTGGAAGAAGAAAAGAGTTCTGGAGATTGATTGTATGACAATGTGAGTATACTGAACTAAACAGTTAATGGATAG